>JAFBJR010000112.1:3505760-3633772 GCA_016785285.1 Brachirus orientalis | reverse complement strand
GCAATGAGTGGGTCAATTAGTGGAATACTCACTAATTGACCCACAAAATGAGAATAAATGAGCACTATAAATATAGATATATAGTACAGATTATTATATACAGATAAGTGCAGTGAATATGCTATATTAATAGACATATGGGCAAATGTTCATATACAGATTTACAGAATAGAGAGGCAGAGTTCAGAGATCAGTGGGCAGAGTTGAGGAGGCAGACAGCTCTGGGGAAAAAGCTGTTCTTCAGTCTGCTGGTTCTAGTCCGGAGGCTTCTGAGGCGTCTGCCAGAGGGCAACAGGACAAACGGTCTATGGGCAGAGTGGGAGGAGTCTTTGAGGATGCTGCAACCGCGACGCAGACAGCATTTCCTCTGAACGTCTTCAATGGCAGGAAGTGGAGTCCTTATGATGTGCTGTGCGGTTTTGACCACCCTCTGTAGTGTCTTACGGTCTGTGACAGAGCAGTTTCCGTACCAGACTGTAACACGGTTCGTCAGGATGCTCTCGATCACACAGTGGTAGAAGTTCCTCAGAACGTCTGATGACAGGTGGTGAAGCTTCAGGATCCTCAGGAAAAAGAGCCGCTGATGGGCCTTCTTGACCAGACTGGAGGTGTTGGTGGACCAAGAGAGGTCCTCTGTGATGTGGGTTCCCAGGAACTTAAAGCTGGAAACACGTTCAACAGCCATCCCATTGATGTGAATGGGGTTGTGCAAGTTTCTTCTTTGTCTCCTCCTCTCTCCTGAAGTCCACGATGAGCTCCTTTGTTTTGCAGGTGTTAAGGAGCAGGTTATTGTCAGTGCACCAAGCGGCCAGATGTTTCACTTCCTCCCTGTAGGCTCATCATTGTTCCTGATGAGGCCAATCACCGTTGTATCATCTTAACAATGGTGTTGGATCCATGTACAGGCCTGCAGTCGTGGGGGAAGAGGGAGTAGAGGAATGGGCTCAGCACACAGCCCTGTGGTACGCCTTTGCTGAGTGTGATGGTGCTGGAGCAGGAGTGTCCTGACCTAACAAACTGAGGTCTGTTGGTTAGAAAGTCCGTAATCCAGTGGCGGAGGGAAGCAAAGTGTGGGGCCCTCAAGTTAGCTTCCCCACTCACCGCACCATAATACAAATGTTGTGCTTTCTGGCCTATTTCCCACCAATAGGCATCTACTAGCAAAGCATATGGCAGGCCATAGGAACAAGGCTAAAATCAGCAGCTACTGGCCAAGAACGGGAGAAAGACTGACTGAAGTACACAGGTGCTTTTTATAATGTCACTAATCAAGTGGGTGTATTCCTGACGTCAACATGGTTGTATTTTGGCACTCACCTGGTTTTGTGTTTTCATGTGCTCTTTGTGATCATCATTGTATTGTCTGACTTGTGTTTACATTGTGTTTCTGTGATGTGGACCTTCAAATGGCTACTATCAAATTTCTTCTAGTGGGATAGAGAATATATGTCTATGTATGTCTATGTGTTAAAGGAACATGCAACATAAGATACAATCTATTTTCTGTTGAGCATAGTCTAGAAACTACTATCTAACTATCTATTTTTAAAGGAAAATTTTAACTTAATTATGCCCATCCTTCAATCCATTTATCCATAATCCATACCAGTGTTTAACTTTTTTTTAATAAGGTAACTCACAGATCAGAAATCACAGTGACCCACTTCACACTGCAACCCTGACAATTTCACATCTTTGATTACTTTGACTACCTCTTCTCTTACTCCTTATGACATTTTGAATGATAGCCTTTCAAAGAGCTTTACAAGACTTTTCAGTTCAGATCAGTGAATCACATCTTAATTTTATTAATGTTATTTAATAAATAAAATATACACAAACATGCAGATCTTAAGTAAAAGCCTGAAGAAAATTCTGCACATTTATTATGTGTCCGCCCCTAAAAAATTCTGCCATGACACATCAATGAATGCTGTCACAGCTGCTGTAAGATTGACCAGTATGTTCTTGGAATAACCCAACTTCAATATGAAATTTCATACATAAATACCAGGATTTGAACCCAGAAACCCCTTGGTGTAAGGCACCAGTGCAAACCACTTCAGCACTATGCAGATCTCCATTTGCTTGCACCAGATTCTTACTCAGTTCTAACAAGGTTGTTCATTTTCAGTGTTTACATCTGCAGGACTGCTGCCTCTTCTCTTTAGTTCAAGGCCTCTTGTAGAAATAAAATGTAGTACCTAGAACATAGTGTACATCATGGTTAGTCTTCATGAGTACCTTTCTGCCTGGATGACAGTGTAAACAATAGTGTTGATGGTTGTTTAAACCAGCTGCACACTGCTATCGTGGGGATTAGCATGGTAATCTCTGGGCTGGAAAAGCTCATTGTAGAGACACTTGAACAGCCAGGATGGGATAAGTATTTATTTTCCCACTTTCATTTTTCCAAACAGCACTATTGTATTCCTCACTATTGTATTGGCAATGGTGGCTCAGTGGTAGAGTGTGTTTCCTTTCAACTGGAAAGTTGAGGGTTTGATTCCTGGCTTTGCTAGTCTACATGCCATTGCGTCACCCTGAGTTCATCCTGATCATGTAAAATAGATGTGTGATAATAAAACCTGCTGTATGAATGTGAATAATTTGAGTGCCCATCAAGACTAGAAAAGTGCTCTATAAATACAGACCATTTACCAAATTGTTCCTTTTTAATCTCGTTTTAATTTGGATTTTTCTGAAACAAACATTTGCATTACATTAAGACAAGAGTGAAGAGCAGGAGGCAAGATAAAAAAAAATGACGAGACAGAGTGTAGAGGAGGATGAGGTCCAGGCAAAGAACAGGAGAAAGGAAAATATAATAGGAAAGAAAATAAAGCAAAATGAAAGCTTGTGTGTGAGAGAGAAAAAGAAAGAGAATGGGCAGAAGGCCTGCAGAGCTTGGCAGGAGTCCTGTTATCTGAAAGCAGCTGCGGCCTCAGCTTTATATCTTAAGGTGATGCCTTGATTCTTCACCGGCTCCTCTAGATTTCCACGTCTCATGTTTTTAATCAAAGCAGACCATAAATTATTGTCAGCAGTAATCACAGCTGTCCACTGTGGGCCTGCTGAGGGCTCCCAGCCTGTCCTGCTGCATCAAGTCACATTGAAGTGTGGTGGCACCTCTGATATGGGCAGAGGGGAAGGCCTTAAGTCAAGAATAGAAGAGGTGCTATTTATCTGAGAACCGAAAGCAAATGAAAGTGACCTGCTGGAGTAAGGAGATCAAACTGTGATTTAAGATGGCAATTCATTTACAAGTAACCAACATTTGTTTCAATGAACAATTCTTAATATTTATATTTTAAAGCTCTTTGTCATTAACTATTCAAGTAACTGTATTTATGCTTTACGAACTCCATTTATGTAAAAGCATCAGTCATGCACATTACATCAATAGACTTCATATCATCACCCCAACATATGGCATACAGTAATCCAGTCACATCCACATATGACATACAGGATACCACTTTTCAGTGAGTATAGTAGTACAGTGTGCAATATAGAACAATACATAATCTGTAAATGTATGCTTCTATTAAATAGAGCAATACATATGCTTTGATTCAGTGGTAGTGCGGGTTGTCTTCCAACTGGAAGGTTGAGCGTCCGATTCCCCAACTCCTTCAATTTTGTTGCCGATGCAAAACAAAAAGGCAAGACACTTAACATAGAAGTGCTACATATACAATAGACACATTGCACATGTTGGCGTGAATGAGTGAATGGCAATAATATTGCATTACTGCTATCCTCTTCTCTTTCTTTTGCCTCTTCTTTCTTTTCTCCTTCCACAAAGACTTCCATGGACTATTTTTTCCAGGCAGCATTTTGGTGTGGTGGTTCTCATTGTTGCCTCACATCAAGCAGTTTAAGACAACAAGGAGGTTTGACCAAGGACTTTACTCTGTGAAGTTTGCCTGCTTGTATATTCTCTGGGTGCTATAACTTTACACTTTAAGTTTACAGGTGCTGGTATGGCATGGATGTGAGTGGTCGTATGTGTTGTCTATGGTGTATGTCACCACTCCATCAACCATGGTACAGGTTTAAGGCCCCAAGACATCAAAATCAACATTTTAGGTCAATCACATACTGTACACATACCTAATAATATCAAAACAGCTGTTTTTTCCAATATTCATATAGGATCTTAGAGGTTACCATGCCCTCAAATCCACTTTGGCATGTTTGATGACTCATTTTGTACTCCACAGAGTATAATAAGTTACATCTGCCTAGCACTCGCTCAATGCCCAGCCTCACCCCAATCTAGCATTCTGTTCAGATGCATCAACTCCATCATGGGGATGATCCAGAGTTTTTCTGGTCTCTCCCTCCTCAGCAGCCCTGATATGTTGTGTCAGTTCTAACACTCCACAAATTTCCTTCTCATCATTCTCATCCTCAGAAACATCACTCTGAGCTTCCTCTTTGGTTAAACAGTGCAGATTTACTGTAGGTGATGGTGGCAAGACGTCATTCACAACAGAGAGTAGGCAGTCATCCATGTTTAATAAAAATAATAATAATATTAATACATTTTATTTCGACACCTTTCAAGACACCCAAGGTGACCTTACAAGTCAGGATTAAAACAAGATGAAAAAACTGTACATTAGAGACAGTATAGAATTATGTAAATTCAAAGTTAAGATGAGAAATGATCAAACTGAGTAGGCAAGTTGAAATAAGTGTGCTTTCAGATGGGATTTGAAGGCTCTGGCCTCCACAGTGGTCAGACAGCCCAGATGAGTCGATGATGAAGACCTTAGAGGATGGTGTGTGGTAATATGTAAGAGATGGAAAAGATACTGTGGAGGGAGGTTTTCAATGACCTTAAAAGTGAAAAGCAGTAATGTGATTGGTAACCAAGCGAGTTGTGGACTTGTTTAGTTATGTTACCATGCTGTGTGGCTGCAGTGCTATTGGCTATATATATATATATATACACAATATGTCTGTATGCAGTTGCACAGACCTAGCAATGATCTGGATGAAGTGTGCAGAGCCATGTAAAAAGTGTCAACAAACGTGCTTGTTCTTTCCTAGCAGCGATTGGCTATCCTGTCATGGCGTCTAATGACTTTTGCTCGAGGGAGGTCTGTGGAGCTTAAAATGGAAGCAACGGCCAAATCGAAAGACAGCTGCTCTTTGGTGGCTGCCATGTTGTATGTATACAAAAGCTGCTTGAGGTCACTTCTCAGTCATCATAGTGTTAAGCCAGGGGTTTGTGATTCCCTTTCTTTTAAGAGATTCTGTAGTAGGACAAATGGGATCCTCACTAGATATGTCTGCAAAGCCAAAGCAAATCACTGCCAGATTCAGCTGGGTTCATCCAGGCTATAAATGTGCAGAAGCTACTACTACAGTTCGGGGGACGGAGGGGTGGTTATTCTGTAAAGTATAATGTCCTAGTTCCAATATGTTCTTTAGTGCCAATGCAGCCTATGATAGAGGTGGCAGTCACCCTGCTGTAATCTTGAAAATATTATTTGAAGCTTACTATCGTACATTGTGTCACAAACAAATTCTATAATTAAGGAGCATGTAAATCATAAACGAGTTAATGACTAGTTAGCTGAAGTATACATGCACCCTCTGGTCACTACTGAGGGCAGACATAACAATATGGACCAATCAATGACCATCATGACTCACCAGATCAGAAAAGTGAACAATACTGGCTCAGGTCTTTGTTAAAGTTTTTTCTTTTTTTTAACTGAAGAACATATTCAGAATTTCACCTGAACAATTTGTACTAGACTTTCCATCTCACTTTACAAATGTGGGGAGAGATTCCCACGCACAAATGTGCACATGCACAACAATGAGCATGCCCTGGACTGGCTCCTAAAACAAAAACCTGAGAAGCTTGGGTTACAGCACACACTGAAGGAGTATGAGACATTTACTCCTACAATAATAATGTTTACCATCTGTTTATATGGATGTGGCCTTAAAACTCTGGGATAAGTAGCTGTTATTCTGTACACCAGAAAGTAGCACTGAATGAGAGACTATACATCTGTGATTAAACATGCTTATTAATTGTCGCTCTCATAAAAACATATATATCTTGGTAACTAAATGAAACGAAGACTGCCTGTTTGATTTTAGCTCCATTTTGGCATCACTATCCACCCTAAAGTCATACAGCAGACAAAGTGGGTTTCCCCTCTTTCTGCCGTCCGCAAAATTCATCTGGCTCTTTTGGCAAGTTGCCCGGCTAATTGTGACACAGTCTGTGTTTTTCACAACAGCACTGTTTTTTTTTTTTTACCGTGAGCGACACGCCCACCTCTGGCAAGACACTGCTGTCAGAGCTGATCAGCAGAAAGCAGCCTTCCCTTTCAATTAGCCCTGTCTGTCTAAGAACAGGGCCAGGAGCAGAAGCCACACAAGCACCCAGTGAAGGAACAGCAACGAGAACAGGTGGGGGAAGAGGGGGGAGAGCTGGAGAAGTAAGCCCCAAAACTCCAGACAGGGACTGAAATACCCTCCACTGCTGTGCACCAAGTCCCTCTGTACCAGAAAGGGCCTTGCCATGGCACATCACAGTAAACACAGGCAGGCACCATGGAAACATGGCCATTTGGCAGAAAAGCACGGGATGAAATATGGCACAGATGAGGACGTTAATTCCCTAAATAACTATATCTTCCCCCTTGTGTGCTATCACAGCCATGAAGAGTGAAAAAAAGAGCATGCAGTGAAACACTTGTATCACACATCACCTAATGGAGTTACCAAAGAAACAGCATGTCACACTTTGTACAGCAATGATCAAGACACAAATGAAAGGTTGTTTTGGGAGTTTATGAACAGGAGCTTGAGGCAATACACTGGGAGTTAAATGAGAAAGGGTGGCAGTCATGCCCTGAGGTTGTTTATTACAAATGCCATATCCAGGTGGGATTTGCAGAGTTGCACCCAAGCCAGGCTCCTTTTCTCAGTGGAAAGAGCCTGAGGTGGAGGACAGTAAACATGGGCAGCTGTAACATAAGCACAATTGTCCCAGTGGGCTCAGCTGAGGATTTTCAATAAAGGGGGAAAAAGAAGAAAAAACCGCAAGAAGGAAAACTGTATCAATGCAAAGTTCAAACATATGTTCAAATTCTGACTGGAAGGAGAACTTATTATAATTATTATTACTTCAAAGGTTATTTGCAGGTCAAAATAGAGCATAACATCTTGAACCTTTGGTTCACTGTTTAGTTCTTCTAATGCACCATCAACAATCAGCATTCACTCACTGGTCAAATGACTTTAAACTACACACAGGTTTAAATCAGCTATGTCGGCAGCCATGTCGGCCAGTCGGCATTCATTTTTGGCTGTGTTGCAAATTGTTGAGCCAATTCCAGTCTTCTGCTCATCTTCTGGCTGTTAGCATAGCCACTAGTGTTTGTATCAAACGTTACTTTTTTCAACAAGGGGCAGTGTTTAGTCATTTTTAAAAACTATCAGGAAAGGTGTTCCCTCTTAATTCCCTTTTTTTCCCCACTAATCACATCAGCCACAGATGACTGACTCGTCACTGACCATCAAGATGCATTCACTGACCCTGTTGGTTTCACCTGGGTTCAGAAATCAAGGAAATACCCATTAAATTTAGTGTGAAAGAGGCATAAGTCAAGTGTACCATATGACAGCAGGCTACAAGAATTCACAGAGAAGAGGTAGAAGATGTATGTATGTATGTATGTATGCTATGCTGAATGCTGAGTGATTTTCCAATCATCACGTTCATGAGCAGTTTAGGAGATGCTGTACTATACTGCTGTACTGTACTAGGGCTAATGTGCCCATAAAACCAGCAGCTCTGTCACTAGTAGACTGGCACCTGAATAAAAAAACTGCAGTGATTAGAGCTTATAAAACTTCGAATGAGTGCAGTATAGTGAAAAATAAGGTTCGGTCAGTCAAGATTTAGCTCGTTATTTTGCATGCTTTCATTTAGATGGCACTGTTATTCTTTTCTGAACAGCTATTGCAATCCACTGATGTTGATCACGTCATTTGATCTAAAGCTCCAGAGCAGCTATTTATTTGTCAACAGCTGCATGCTTACGGAGTTAATAGTGCACTTTTCCAGCTCTGTGTGGCATGTTGTTGGAGAAGGCTGAAGCGCTATTGTCGGCTCCAAACAGATCATTTCACTCTGTGTACGCCACTGTGACCAGTGGAAGGTAAAGTCATCAGTTTCAGTGTAAACATGTTGTGGATGCTCGTGCTGATGCCACATATTTTTGTATTTTGTGTCAGAGTCATTACAGGGAACAATAATGGTGATTGTTGCCCTGTTTTTTAATGGGGATGTGAGTTACTAAAGTGCATGTTATTCTAGTAGTGGTAAAAATGCAATGTTGTAAGTAAAGCAGTGTAATATCACAGAGTTATTATCTGTGTCACAGCACAAGCACAGTGTTATTTATTGTCCTAAATAAACTGCCTTTTAAGATTGTGGAATATGCACTACTTTAATGTCTTAAAGGTGGTGTTTCATATGCCATATGTCTTTTGAGCTGAATGTTAAAAAAAATGTTGTTAGCTTATTTTGGAAATACTTATTTCCAGGGCAGCAATGTTAGTAAGAGCTTTACTCTCCGTTGTTATTACTTCACTTAATAAAGAACATTTACAAAGCAGTAATGATGACTCTGAATATGCTCTTTTTCCCAATAAAAACTGGACACAGCCACTTGGTAAACTTTCAAATATTGCCAAACTAGAGTCCAGCTGCTGTCATATCTCTGGCTCCATATGCATCCTGTTCAATCCATATGTAAGTCAGGATGTGACTCCATCCCTTTGTTCTTTTGCCATTCACAAAATATAAACATTCATAACATCTGTGAGAAATGTATTTCTTTTTTTTTTTGTTTTCTTTTTACTAAACAGCTTGTGATGATTGCTTTAACTTTGACTCCTGAACAACAATAAAATATTGAATCTATTTATTTGTGTTTTCTGTTGAGGAGTATATATATACCTTCGACTATATATTGTTCAATTAAAATTTAAGCGCTTTTTTAGTCTTTATTTACGCTTGTTGTATAAAGAATGTAAATACCACGTCCCTTAGAGGATTGTACATATTTATGTTTAAATATTTTGCAGCTGCCTCTACTGTTGCACAGATCATACTTGAAAGGGGATGAAAAGATACAATGAATAGTATAGAACAGAACATAAGACACACTAATAAATAAAGATAAGACATACCAATAAGCAATAAAGTTTACTAAAATATGGGAATGACACACATGTGACATAGACATTACATTTCCATGCACAGTCACCGATCAATTGGACTACTGTCCTTGTGACAGTAGTGGGAAATGGGGGAAATCTATCAATTAAGTGGGAAATCAATGTATTAAAGAGGACGTTCACTGAAAAAAAATAAAATTTCTGATGATTTTTTGGTGTTTCCCGTAACACATCACTAAAGTGTCACAATAAACACGTCAACCACTTCTGAGAAAGAAAAGCTTCGGAAAAGCAAGCGGTTTTGAAAAGTCAGGTTTAGTTCCATTTAGTTTACAAGCGAACCACTGCACGAGCTGTGTTCAACCGTGTGTATTTATGTGTCACTGAGTGTCTTTTGGCTCGGTTAAACGAGCACTGCTGCAGTGCTAACTGCTCACTGCAGCAGGCAGAGATCGGTGTGTATTACTTTTGAATAGGGAACAAATTATACTAAAATTCTTTATTTTACATGATCTGTAATATTGTTATTTTGTATTTTCCACACTAGGGTAAATTAAACCACGCAGGCACTTCCAGTGAAGCACCGCAGAGCAGTCAGTTCGCTCGTAGCTGGCCAATCACAAGAGACTCAGTGTTCTGGGGGGCGGGGATTAGCTCAGAAACAGAGTGCCTGTTCAGAGGCTGGCAGAGAGCAGCAATAATCTGGCTTAATCTGAAGAGACTATGAGGTTTTTGACCATAAATATTATTTAATTTATCTAAGTAGACATCAGTAGACATCAGTAGACATCAGTAATCTCGATTTTTGGTTCCAAAAGACCATTCTATGTCACCTTTAAATGAAGGAGGTAATACGTCCCATTTCAGATTGTTAGAATTGCTGCATTCTATTTACATGGAAGTCGGAACTGGGAGTGACATCATCCTCGAGTTTATCGCATTTCAGTTGAGATGTCATAAACACAAACGTATCTCAGGTTAGCCACTGTTAGCAATAGATTTAACATCCTCTCCTTTTTAAAGGGTTTTTATGTGGAATATATGCAAACATTAGCATAACGAGTAACGAGTATTCCAAATCAAAACACTGAAAAATGTTTGTTGCCAAAGTGTCCCAACTATTGAAACAAGGAGCTATACTTATGCTACATTCCATTTATATCAAAAATCAAAAGTCGGAACTGGGAGTGATCGTTGAGCAGAGCAACCAGGCCTACTGGAGTTCAACTGAAGGCGCAAATGCAGTAGTTGGATTCCCATTTGCATTATCTGGGTATTTATACATGTACTTTAAAAGTTCCTCTTTTTTTGGCACACTAACACAATAATTTGTGGGTTTTTTTTTCTAATTTCATGTAAACGTACTGAAGAGAGTGAAGAAAAACAAAGTAAGAACTTTGGAAAAGGAGGCAGAGTACGCTGAAGTACAAAGGGAAGGACAATATCCTTTCTTGCCTCTCCAGCTGATGTGTGGGATGCGGCCCCTTTGGTGAGAGTTGTTGTCAGCTGAGACAAACTGCAGCTCCTGGGAGCGCCCCAGATCTGACAGAAACCTCCCCCTCCATCAGTCACATCATCTGAGTCAGTGAAGGAGTCTGCGCCCTGCTTGCGGTCACACTAACCAGGAGACACAAGCTGTTCCTCTCCAGGTGCTCATTAATGCACTTGTCCTTGATACCTCCGCCATACAAAAACACAAAGACAAACACGTGCCTGCCGTGTTCTAATTACACTACTGTGCACAGACTCACAGGCAGGCACGGGCATCATGCATTTTACTAAGAGACTTGTAAATGTCAAACAACAACAGACGCACCTTTACTTCCTCCTCCTGTCGTTGCTGTTCTTGTCTTCTTTTATTTTTGGAGGGGTGGGGTGCGTTGCTCTCTAATAGGAACTGCTGTGAATCAGAATGACTCGTACGTATGTGAAGACAGTTGAAGCCTTTGAAGTGAGGGACGGGGATATAGCCGACAGAAGGATCTGCAGTGAAGTGGAGAGCTGTGCTGGAGGAATCATCGGGCTTCCTCAGCTATTAGCATATGAGTCTATAATTATCATATGAAACCAATTCTCCATAACCAGCTTCTGTCTCCAATATGGCCTCCTATTCTTTTACATTATCACCCATTCCGCTGAAAAATGGTGAGCATCAATGACCCTGGTATTGTCTTATACTTCTCCTTTCCATGGCCTGCCTGAATAACTACCACACCTCAGACATTCTTTTTTTGCATTTTGCAGTTACGCCAGACAGTTAATTATCCAGGAGCATGGAGGCCGGGTCTCTTTGCTGGCTGTGATAACGATATGCTTTGCTGGGCAGAGAATGAAGAGGGCCAGCCCGTAGGGAGCCCTGCTGATGTCAGGCAATCTTTCAAAAAAAGGCCCAGGCAATTAGATGCACCAGTGCTACCAGGGATGACTAGTGTTATTGAGGATACTAGCTAGCTCCTCTAATGGGGGTATTTAGGGCAATTATGATAAAGATGTCAGGGCGACCTCTCTGCGACTTCTGCTTTTACAAGGGGTGCCTCTAAGTGCAAGATCACAGAGCAGAAATAAGGAGTGACTAAAGATGTGGCCAGTCCCATGTGGAAGTTATGCCACCAGCAGAACTGCACTTAAGTATTGAGTCTCATGTGGTAAACAGTGTCTAGAGGTGCTAAATGGGCTAATCTGCCTTCAGAGTTTTGCTTTTATGGGAATTTTGAAGTGTGTTATGACATTCTCAAGAAAATAAACACCCCAGTGCTCAATTAAAGAGTAAAGCCTGGTTGATTCGTTTCCATTTAACATCTTAAGGACTCAGGACATCTGGCCCGTGGAGAGATTGTAACACTGCCGTTATTTAATGGACAAAGGAAGTGGATCATCTGAAAAGCCTTTTTCACACTAAAATTAGCAGGCATACCTGAGATTTGTGAACTTATGAACGCATGCAGACAGTAAAAAGGGTGATTAACACCATCCTGTCAGTGGTTGGTCTGTCCTTGGGTGTTTTTTTTCTCCCCTGCATCACCCATGATTGAAATATGACATCACAAGAAGAAGGAGAAGGAGAGGATAAGAAGAACTGTGATAAAGAATTTTCAATTGTGATAAAGAACTTCCAACTGTGCAGGGCAGCAGTGCACCTCTCAGTGTACAGCCTGCCAGAAATTATTGAAAGAAGAAGAAGAAGCAAAACAAAACAAGTAATAAAATAATGAAAGATGAAATAAAAAATTAGTAACAAGTAGTAAAATAAAATAATAATGAGTGCCAGTTGTAATAAGTAAGCTTTGTTTAAAACAGTTATGACTAACGGCTAACGACAACGAAGCTGAAAATAAATGCAGGTATAAGCATTGTGCCAGAAATGATACTGAAATTTGCATCACTGTGAAAAATGAAGCATAAAAGAAGAAATGATAAAAACTTGCCTGCCTTGCAGAGTAATTCACACTGGGAGTGAATGCATGTTAAAGGTAACTAAACCACCTCTCCTGAGGCTAACTCCACCAATGCCTGATTTTGAAAAATGCCAAGAAGTGGGCTGAGAGCTGAGTAAGGCAGAGGTGGGGAACAGTGCAGGGGATGTGGTCTGGTCATGAATTCCTCTGTCAGCTATGTATATCCCCCTGTCCCTCAGCTGTATGAGGTACTCGTCGAGATGAGTCTCTCAGTCACAAGCATCGCTCTTCAAGAGACCTCTCTGGTTTTTTTGACATATGCCTTTTTTTTAATCATAACATGTATAACTTCAATAATTTACACTAAAGTGTCAAGATTTGTACCGTGATCAACAAGTAACATTAGCAGGTACCCATATACACTAAAATTGATTATTTTATTCCAAAATATGATATTTCAACTTTTGTGTCTAGCGGGAATGAGGTATAGGGAGACCAGGTCCTACAAATGAGATTTCTGTATAGCTACTGTTGTTCTACTCTGTATATCTGAAATGTTTCCACATACATTTAACTTACCAATATTTGTACCCACCATTTCACAGCAAACTAACAGATCAGTAGGCTGAATATAACCTACTGAGAGCTACTGGTCAACACACACCTCTGACAAGCAATGCTAGCATATGCCATCCACATGGCTGGCATGATACTAAACACACGCAGAGACGAATGTTTGAAGTGGGTTCAAAGAGGCAAAAGCAGAGGAAAAGTGCAATGTGGAGGCAGCATGTATCCTCTTTCCTCTTTTATCCATAGTTAAGAGCCAAACAGCTGGGGATGTTCTTCATACATTTCCATGATTGTTTAATACCATGCATGTTGATAATGCACCACGATGTCCCTCTGAATAATCTGTAATAACTTCTCTGCATAGGTATTAGAAAGTCAGGAAACAGTCATTCCACTGTACAGAGGAAGGAACGCTCTTGTGTGAAGCACATTCCAGCATTTCTTTCTGTTGTATTTCATGGAACAGAGTCACACACTAGAGACACAGGGAGAGCAGATTAGATATGAAGTTCAATACAATAAAACCTGTGTGTGCAAAGCACACTGAGACTGTCATTATACTGGAATGAATGAGGCCTGCTACAGAATAAAAGGCAAATAAATGAATAAACTATTAAAATTCATCTAAATAAACCAACAATCCTGGTTTTCAGCCACACATTCTACATACTGAATAAGAATTAATGAATTACCATATGCAGACATTCATAAGTCATATGATTCTCACAGTTCAGTTACATAAAATTGAATTCAGTGTGACAATATCACAATTGAACAACTGATTCACACTCAGGACAGCAGAAATATTGCAGTTAAATAATAGTTATTATTATTATTATTATTATTATTATTATTGCAATTTTAAAAAGTTTCAAAGGTGGATATAAATGTTGGTATATGTTTAATTATTTTCTTCTGTTGCAGGTATGGGGTGGCTCTGTGAACCCACAACTGGAAGGCTGTGGGTTAAATTCTTGGCTCTGCTAGTCTATATACCGATGTGTCCTTAGGCAATACACTTAGCGGCATGAAAGATGTGTGATAGAAAATGTCAAAAAAAAAAAAAAAAACTAAGACAAACACAAAAAAAAGGCAGGACTCAAAGAGTCAAACAGCAGTCATTCAGTTTAAATTACATCACTGATCCCTTTGCATGACCTGAATCTCTTTTTCTTCCTAGTTCACTCTCAAAATACTTCCATCTTACTTGAGCAGCTTTTTGTGTTACCAATACATTACAGAATCATAATCAAATGGGCATGGGGACGCGTCTGTGAAACACGAGCCAATCAATCAGGCCATGTTTGCCCTTCTGAAGCAACAAGCCACCATATACCCAGCAATCCGTCATCATGTCCCACCTCTGCTCCTCCTCTTACCTATTTTCACACCATCTCTCTCACTTCACTGCCACTACAATGACTTATTAGTTTTTCCAACTCGATTCCCCTTGATGTTTGATTTCTAACTCTCTCACTGCCAGTGAGTTGTGATCCTTAATGCCGATTTTTCCTTAATGCTGATGATAGCAGTAGAATTTGCTCCAAATGTTTGGCAGCGTGTCAAAACAAAGCAGGGCAGACCTGTGCTGACAAGAGAGCCTTGATATTCATCTTGATATTCTGGCTATTTACTTTTGTCAGTAATATACTGTATTTCATTAAAATAACATCTGTAAAGTTTAGTTTAGAAATATACTGTATTATTTCACCATGTGCCAGTATTGTGGAGACGCGTCCACCTGATACAGACACAGGGGAGGGGAAGACACGTACAGCACAGCAGGAATACCAGGAAAATCCTGTTCATGACACACTTTTTCACTTTCAGTCTTTGCCTGTTGCTGATTACTTGGCAGCACAAGCTCGATTTAAGGTATATTATAAATGGAATATACTGTATTAATTTAGAACATGGCCACATTATGTTATCAGAGAGTAAGTAAGAAAAAGTATTTGAAATTTCAATACTGGCTTTACTTATAACAGTAGTACAGCACAGTGATTCTCTCAAAATCTGGGTCGGGACAAGCTGATAGGTCACGGGAGATTTTTTTGGGGTCCTCAAGCTAAGATTTGCATGCATATGTTTTTAATAACATGCATAAAATGAAGTTTCACTTAATTGTGGAAAGATATGACCACAATTTGGCTCTTATATGGCAGTTTATATTGTGATTTGGGTCACACATGTAAAAATGTTTGGGAAACACTGGTACAGCCACTTCAGTTACTATTCTCATTTTAATTTACATCCCCCAAACATTTTTTTTTATGTTTTAGTTTGGTTTTTCTGTCTGTTACACACACTGCCACCCACCCAGTAATGCAGCTTGTGGCAGAGTTACTTGATCAGAGCAAGCTGCAGCTGTGGGTTTGAAATGTCTCACGTTACCAAACTAAAAAAGCCTCACTACCCTCTCAAAAACATCTCAATCAGAGATGAAGAGAAACTTAAGTCTGTAGTGGAGATATATTAAAAAATGCAGAGATCTGAAAGTGAAGGGAAGTTGAAGACAGATGTTGGGGTGGGTACATGATTTTCTCTTGGACAGGGGAGCAACAGAGCTTCAGCCGACATTACCTAACTCTTGCTCTTTCTTTCAACACTTTGTTAACGGATCGTTTTATATATGTATCTAACGTTTCACGGCTGCTTTATTGTCCCCGTGTCAACTTACTCTATCATATGATAATTCTCTGCTGCTGCTCAAAGCAGACTGTTGAAAATTTGTTTGGTGCTGGACTCAAATGCAAACCACCGATGGCAGAAGATGGTTACGGTTAAAGTCCATTTAAGTGCTAAGTGCTAAGAAAGATGGTTTCAGTAGGAGGCAGAGGGTGTAGTTGGCACACATTGGTGGAAAAAATATTAGTAAAGGTTTCACTCAAAAAAAAAAATAATAATAATGCACAGAGAATCAGACTCGAAGAGATCAGCGGCCGACTGTTTGTTACCACACAGTGAGACAAAACAGTCTGGTAAGTGGTAGATCATATGCAATGAGGTGATGGCTGAATTAAATGCAGGTGTGGAGATCCACCATGTGCCAGTATTGAGGAGACACGTCCACCTGATACAGACACAGGGGAGGGGAAGAGACATACAGCACAGCAGGAATACCAGGAAAATCCTGTTCATGACACACATTTTCACTTTCAGTCTTTGCCTGTTGCTGAAACATGAAAATTCATATAAAAGTTTTTTATAAAATAACAGTTATATACTGTATGTATGTGCATGAACACAATCCCACACTGGGTATAATGGTGCGCACCCTTTGTAGTCGGAATTTTAAATTTCCGAGGTCATGTTTTCCAACTTGTATTTCCAACCTCACCAACCCGCTTCGTGTCCGCATTATACCATGTACCGTGCATTATCGGCTGATATTCCTATCAGCATTATCAAGTCCCTGTTCTGTCCCCCAAGTTCCAATGTAAGTGAAAGGCAGCTCCGTGTTTGGGAAATTTTGGCAACAACACTATTTAGTATCTTGATTTGAGATGACAGAACCCAATATGCAAATGATCACTGTTGTTCATATTTCACACACAAAGCCATTGGAAAAGTGGATGTTCAAAAGCTTTCCATGGCAAATTGTTGCCTTTGCAAATAAAATATTCAGTACCAATAATGTGTGTAGGTATGTTGTTTTCTTCTGAGTTAGTCAATTCTCTCCAAATTAATACTAATTTATTTAAAAGAAGGGGGGGGGAGATACATTTATATCATCAGCTAAGTATCAACAAACAGTGTCAAAGCCTCAAAAGTGGTCGTTTCTGTCATTTTCTGTAAATTGATTGCCAAGGCAAGTTTACAAGAAGCATCTTCAATCTCAAAATTTGTCACAGGTGTAGAGTGTTGATTTTAGGGAATCCTCCTTGCCATAATGAGCCCAAAATAATGAGCAAATCATCCAGAAAATTGCTGAACAAATTGCATAAATCAAAGCCCTTCCAGACCTCCATTCCATCAAAAGCAAAGCATACCCATACGAATTACAGCCTTCTGAGTCATTTTGTTCCATTAGTGTGAGGTATTTCTTTTAATGCAGATGGATAATCAAGAGCTCTGCATCAGATCTAGACTGAGGACCAGCATGAACCACTGCTGTTGTGATGGATAGAAAGATCCCATTGTGATTCCCATCCACCATTACATGTACAAACCTCTCAAAGCAACACATGTATCATCATCTACATATGTTAAAGTTACAATGTGTGATATAGGAGAAGGTGTAAGATAAATATTTATGTGTGTGCCCTTGTAATAATCAGGGACACAAAACAGCACCTTTGTCTTTTCTTCAGAGATGGCAAAGAATTGGTCACCTTTGTTAAACCAGCTTCACTTCTTTGCTTGTTCTCTACTCCAATCATGGTTCATAGGAGGATATAACAAAAGAGAAAAGCAGAGAAAGAAAGTGAAAATGAGACCCACCGTACTTCCAGAAAAGACCCTGAAGGGTTTGGGGCCCTGAAAAATAAGGCTAATTTGAAGGTCATTTAAAGAGCGTGAGGCACTGGAGCTCAGGAGGGGGCCTTGGAACAAGTGCAGGGGGAGCAGCTTGGGTTGCACCGCTGTGAGGTGGGCGGCTCCGACGCTCTCCCTGGTGCTCTTCATCAATCTCTCCCATCCACTTAGAGCCTCCTCTGACCCACATAGCAACCAGAGGGAGGGGGGTGCCTTTCTTCTATTATTGATACCACTGCATCATGCAACCTGCACTTACCTGGACCAAGTCAGCAGAGGAACCACAAAGGTCAGAGAACCACAGGCAGACTTTTAGCCTCTCATTCACTTTCACAGCCAAACAATAGGCAAACTGCCCCTGACATTCCTATTGTGTGATGCAGTCATTGATTTATTCACATATGTTCCCTTTTATCTTTAATGTTTTATAATGTAAGTATTCAACCTACAAATAGTGTCTCCAAGATAATATTGATGGTATATCAACTTACGACAGGGTGAAAGATGCCCCCCCCCCCCCCCCCCCCCACCCCCAATAGCCTGAACAGGTCTGCATCAAAGGCATTTGCTATGACAGCAAGAGAAACTCTGCTTCCTGTAAAATGCCGTAAAATAAATATGCACTACTGTATTTACATTTCATTACTGATAATTAACTACAAGGAAATCAACTATAAGACTTTAGAATCAGCATTTCATCACAGATCGTCTGACACAATTTTCTTCTCCTTCATTCCCATAACAGCATGCTGCATTAAAGTCAGTCAAAGCTCAGTTCCAGTTGATCTCTAAAAGACAACATAGAGGAGCTTTTTTTCACTGTTCTGAGGGAGTCGTTGGAAAAATGTGGCAAAATCATCACTTGCAGGGAAGCTCCCAGTGTCTCTGGGAGTCAATGGAGCAGTGGGTGGGTGTAGACACTGGACTGATGCATGATGATTGGAGGAACTGTCGGAAAGGCAGAACCACTTTTTAATTAACAGCGTTATAGTAATATACATGATACATGATACTGGAGTTTCTGTCCCATGTGGATTGTGTGAGTTAAGGCCAGAAACAAATAGCAGCAGACAGAATGTATGAATAAGGGCCTGAAATGAGCTTCCCTTGTTTCAAATTCTAGCATTATGGAATTATGGTTTTGGTTCCTTACCGCAGAAAGACTACAATAAAGTGAATGTTGAGTGTATGTCATGGCAGAGGCAGCACTAAAACCAAAGTTAAGGAGAAGGATACAGTAGAATAAGAGGCTGGACAAAGGTGAATACTGATCCGGGTTTCACTAGCTGGCAATCGCTTTTGCACTGCTACCAGAGGGACACTCAGGTCCTGTTCCTGTTGGACTAGTAAGTGTACTGTAAATCGTTTGCTTTTCATCTCTATATAGAGTGTTTGAATTTTCTGTGTGTCAGGCCGTGTTACTAATGTCATCTTGTTCATAAAGTAAGTGACTCAATGAGCAATAGCTTGTTTAAGCCGGGTTGAAAATGCAAACTAAGACTGTACCCAGTGTGAAGACATGGTTGTGTGTTCAGAGTCCACCCATCTCATTGGCTTGTCAACAAATGCACATGTAACAGTGACATATATTTTACAGCAGATGTGACAAACAGTACCATTTATCAACTCTCGGATAATCCTGAGAACAACTCCTACAGTGTATTACTTTAACTGTCCATTGTCCTTTTAAAATGTTGTCACTAGGTGTCACCCTTAGGTTTCAGCAGTACAGGTACTGTACATCCAGAAGTTACGCACTCATGCTCCCTGATATGAGTTAGTAACAGGAAAAGGGTGGAACTGGCTTGTATTGTATTTTTCTAGTCTTGACCACTCAAAGCTGTGTTACACTACAGTGTTACCCATTCTTACCCATTTACTCATACTTTCATACAGCGCACCTGTGTGCAGCACATTTTCTATCATGCATCATTCACATGCTGCTGGCACAGCTGTCAGGAGTAACATGGGGTTAGGTGTCACATAGACTAGTGGAACCGGGAATCAAACCCACATCCTTCGAACGACAACTCGTTGTGTCACTGAGCTACTGTCAACCCCTGAAGAAAGTTATCAAAAAAAGGGGCATTACATGTGTTTCCTGTAACTTTTTTAAATGCTTTTTCTGATTGGATGTCAGCAATTAGGCACCATTAAAATTCTTATAATTCCTCAGCAGTTAATGCCATTCTTTTGTTTAATCCTTTAATTTAAAGCCAAGATTCTACACTTAAATCACATCTTGATTGTTTCTTTTCAAATTCATTTGTGGTGGTGTACAGAAGCAAAATGACAAAATGTGTGTTTTGGTACAAATATGTACCTAACTGTAACTCCTTTGGTCACACCCCTTGGAACTGGGTAACTATTTTACAAAAGTAATTAGAGAAACGTTCTACTTCTGTAGCATGATCACAGTTTACGGTCAATCACTGTAGTCTGAGTAAGCAATTTGTTAATGATTTTTACCCCATTTAACAAAGGCGACAGGAGTGCAAGCCTGGACAACAGTGTACCAAGGAAGAGCAGCTGTACAAGGCTTTCATCGTCATCATATTGAAGAGAGCACACCGACAGCATTGTCGGTGTGCTTGTGCACTCTTGGATTTGGAGGGTGTGGGGATTCAGACGAGCCCTGTCTAACTGCTCATCATGCCTGGTGAACAGTTGCTGATCCGTGTTTTAGCAGCTAAAGCTTCATTGCAGGGCCATTGAAGGAAAGATTAAATTCCCTCATCTCCCTTTCGCAATCCTGGTCCTGAGAGAAAGAATGTACTTGCTGACACCACACAAAAACACACTTGTTGGTTTAGTGTCTCGTATTGTCTTAACTGAGATAGCAATATCACCTCCAAAGCTCTCTATAGGCTTTGATTTTGACACTGAATAGAAAAAAAGAGAGGAAGCTTTCATGGTGAAACAATAGTAGATTTGTTTTTCGCATATGCTTCAAATTAGGCCAAGGTTTGGGAAAGGATAAACACAAGTTTAAGCCTTTCGATGTCTTCACCATAGCAGGGAACAATTCACATTTGAATATAGGACTATTGTTTAAAAAAGCACTGGCGTTGGAACGATGCTGCCGGATGGAAGGACAGCTAATCTTATCGCACTGTAACTATCGTGTCTCTGCTGTGGACAGCTTCAGTTGGTTAAAAGGAAGGGTTGCCTGGTTTAAGTGCTTGGCTTTGTTTTCACTTCTTAACTGCAGCATTACTTGCACAAATACTTTGATTACAGCACTGAAACACATTTCCTCATTCTATGTGCAAATAACATGCTTTATCTGAAGTGCAGCAGCTGTGGAGACATTAGCATATTTGCCATGAGTCAGAACGGTTTGGCTTTGTTAAAGTGGCATGCAATTTAGCAGCAACAGGACTGTGCCATTGTAACTCCGTTTTGAGGAAAGTGTGGTATCAAAACAGAGGTGTCAAAGTGGCGGCCTGTGGGCCACATGCAGCCCAAACGATTACATGTGGCCCTCGACCTAATATCATATTCTAATCCTTTAAACATGTGGCTGAGGCACAGCTGCTAACAAGGTGATATGATATAGACACAATATAATCCCCAATATATTTGATAATATCTTTTATAATGGTTATAATAAGACATTCACATATATATAAGCCTGTTTGGTGTTTTAATTACAGATGCCCACCTTATTATTTTCTTAAATTTAGATTTATTTTTGATGTTGCGTGATTTATTTTCATTATTAATACATTTTTATTGTGACATATATCAACACAAACACTTTTACTATGAATTTCTATCATCGTGAATATCTTACTTGTGATTTCATGGTGGAATATTGTGTTATATATTGCCCTAGTGAACAGTTGTTTTTTTTCCCACTTTTTTCTCTAGGCCAGCCCCCTTTTGACCAGACCTTATACTCATTGGTCCCCAGTTTTGACACCCCTGCTTTAAAAGCGTAATGTTGCTAAGAGAAAAAAAGAACACAGAATTTCAAATTAGGTGTCACTGAATTGAGCTATATGTAGTTCACCATAAAAAAAATGTTTATGATGTGATTAATCTGTTAATAAAAAAAAGAAACATACAGCAATACCTCATTATAACTTAATATTAAGTGGCGGGCTGTATGATTGATTTGATTGGGGCCGTAACTTAGAGACTACTAACATAGGGACAGTGTGGTTTGAGGACTTTGCCTGTCTCAGGTTGTGCAAAATTGTACCAACACCGGCACTGCCATAACCAACTTCCATATACAATTATGTCATATTAAAATAAATCTATTGTTGCTTTAATCTTTGTTTACAAGAGGGGGCTTGAGTTCATAGCTGAGGGGGCGTATATCTGTGGGCTAACTAACACAGGAAGTGGGGACAGCTGTGTAAAAGTTAGGTGCTAGTTTGTGGTTTTAACAAATAACTGCGACTTATCTGAGAGGTGCGAGAATATTGACTGAACATGATTGTGATTAGAGTTGGTAGGCATTTTTGTTAATGCGAGTTAGAGCCATGAATTGTTTCCTATTCGCTTTGCAAGACTGTTCACACATTCTTATGTTGACAATTAAAGCTCTGTAGAGTTGTACTTTTAGTGAGTGGTGCCTTGTTAGCTCGCTGCTGCATGTAACAATCACATGGAACAAATTTTTTCTTTATAAGAAAGGAATTAATAATAGTTCCAAAGAGGGATTTTGCATTTCTCTTATTATTATGATTATTATTGCTCTTGTTCAAAAACACTCAAATTTAACAAAAGCAATATGAAATAATTGTTAACTTCTAATGAGGCACGACTCTTTTTTATTTTGGTTTTGTAATTGTGGAAAATCATGCAGCGTGCTCCTGCACAAACATGGGGACAGTGTGGTTTGTTGACTTTGCCTGTCTCAGACCACACAGTTGTGGCACAACTTCACCTAATCTGTTTTTGCAGCTAAAGCAGATGCATGCTACTTGTTTCATGACTGATTAAGTAGTCCTTTCTTTTTTTCCACAATAACCTACTGTAACTGGCTGTTATTCAGCCTCTGTCGTATTCCTACTGCTGTCATCTTGCTACAAACATGCAGCTTTCTTTCCTCTTTTCATCTGTGCTTTGGGTTTACAAGTGAATGCGACAAGGTTGTCACAAGCCTGATAAACTGCAAACAGGAAGGGCAAGTGCTAAAGTTTTTGAGGGCAGATTTCTACGGTCGACTTCTTGACAGATGAAAATGGAGTAATTTGGAGCATAGTGGATGCTCACAGCTTGTCCTAGTCCATACCTTGTTCATCTGGATTTGATTTTACTTAGACATTTAGTATACTGTCATTAGATTGCATTGTTTTCTGCACATTTGGAACACATGGCATTCAGAAACACACATAGCATCACTTTTTATTTTGAAGTCGTAATACTCAACTGTGACTTGCAGTATTTAAGGTTTCCTTTCATGGTATTAATACGCCGTATTTATATTTTACGTCGTATCAAAATGGCAATATTACAAGAATAGTGTAATATTTCAAAAATAATACCACTTAATGATTACAAGTGTTTGAATGGAGTTTGCTAAGGGTGAGACATTTTAAGTGCTCACCCTCCACCTCTCGTCATCCGCCACACCAACACACACACTAATATCGGAAAGGTGTGAGTGACTCTACCCCTGTCACTGGGTGCCTGTTGTGAAAACAGCACCTCCCCCATCCTCACTCCCTCCCCTCTCTGCTCCGTTGGACGCTAGCCTGACATACCAGACCTTGTTCGTTAGCACATATTTTTACCCACCGCTACTAAATTAGGAAGCCAGAGGGAGCACAGAGTGTGGCTGCCAAAGCAGAAGAAGAGGAAGAGTCTGATCAGGCCGAGGTTTGCTGAGGGCCCATGCCAAACCTAGCAGCTTCATTAAGAGCCACTTGGGTTTCAGAAATAGAAGCTCAACTGGGAGCGAGGCCAAAGAGAGTCCTGTACGGCCGACCAAAAACTCATGGGACAAACAAGAAAATATGAGGGTCGTCTCATGGTCAGCCAGAATCAACCGGCCGCAACCATCCCAAGGAGCCATACGAAGTTATCTTCAGTGGGATCGCATACAAAATGTGACCTGCCCCAGGTTGAAAAATGGTGATGGTACATACAGTAGGCTGCCAGACTGATACAGAATAAATTAACCTGGGAAGCTGTCTGCTCTCCAGAGACCAATTTCTCAAAGCAGCCACAGAGATGTTACTTCTTATTTATTTGGCATGCACTTGGGCACTGGTTTGAGAAAATGATATTTTTACAAGGAAATGTACATTTCCTCCTCTCACTTCTGGCATGTAACATTTATTTCTGTGAAAGTACAGAATGATGAGGAGCACAGCTTCTCCGTTTCTTGTATTCATGTTTTGTCCATGTATATCACATGGATGAGGTCTTATCACATAAATATATAAATATGTGTGTATACAGATATATAAACAATAAATCAGTATAGAATAAAAACAAAAACTGTGCCATATGGATATTATGCAAAATGTGCAATTAGCTGCTGAAAACAATGCAACATCAAGAGTATACTTTATTAATGAATAAGGATTTATGGAATGAAGGGGCCTTATGTGGGGATTGTTGTTCCTCTATGAAAAATCATTTATTTTATTTACTGTTACTATAAAAATACTTTTGATGGCACATGGATTTTATTGTTATCTTTAACAATAATCATATTTTGGTGACCTTTACAAGTACCATGACTAGTGGATCAGAGAAAACATGGAGTAAAAAATAGTTTGGAAAATGCTGTTTGTTAGTATTGCCAGTTAACATTTGGAAGTGTTTCAAGCTGTTAGTGACGGCAGCCCCTCAACAGAGTATGTACTACCTGTAAAGTCTGCAGCGTTCCAGGGACCTTTACTCTTGTGTCACTGTACTGACATCTAGTGGAGATATTTGAAAATTACAGTTCCTCTGTTCAAAACAAAATGTTCAGTAGCATGTTCCCTCATCAGAAAGCATGTTCTCTGTGGTACTTAGATTGAGTGGTATTCCAGAGAGTGGAATCTTAAAAGGAATTGCAAAACAAATTCATGCCCACAACTTTAGGCAGAGGTCTCAATTTCAAATGACCCGTCTAGTCTGGACAGGAGGGGACAGTGGAGTGGAAAAAGTGTTCAGTAGGAGTGGGTGGTATGAGCTTCAAATTTTATCCAAATATATTGCTGCATGGTGCCAATCCCAGCTGGGTGAAAAGCAGGGTATATCCAGGACAGGTCGCCAGTCCATCGCAGGGAAAATACATAGAAATAAACAAGTACGGACAATTTACAGTGTCCAATTAACTTCTGAAAGTTAATGATTTTGGACTGTAAGAGGAACCTGGAGAACCCAGGGTAAACCCCCTGCCCATGAGGAGAATATGCAAAAGGCTCACAATGGTAATTTAATTATAATTTATACTTTATATTGAAGGGACAGTGCATGTTAATCAACATTCAAGAATGTAAACACACCAGACTATAGCTAAAGCCTAGTTTCCATCTGTTGTTCCCAAAGATGTTAATCTTCACAATAAAAACGTTTTTTTTTGTTTTTGTTTTTTTTTTTTTCTAATAAAAGTCTTTTTGGTACAAGCAACGCTAATATATTTAATATGTTTACTCACTTCAACAATAAATTACAATTTAAGAATTTAAAGAATTTAAGAATTTAAAAACAAAATAAACAGACACTCATAAAGTGTTAGGGGGACGTGAAAGTATACATTTTATAAATATGAGCCTATACATACACAGTAAAACACTACAATAGTCAATTTAACACCAAGTCTGGGACCAAACACACTCTGGAATAGTTTTGAAAAAATAAAATTGTTGATTTAAATTCTATTCTACGGTGTATTGCAAAGTTTTTGTGTTACTTTAATACTGAAAGTGTTACATTTAACACTATCCCATAGTAGACGTTGTCCGTGTCTCAATTGCTATTAAATTGCACATTTGTTACAGTGTTAGTAAAACGCAGCATATTTTCAGTATCTCTTGGTTTTATTACAACACTTCGTTTGACCTAATTATTTATTGACCTATATTATTGCTGGTAAACAGGAAGTTGTGTTGTCCATCTAAAGACAGTGTGGTTCTTGAATGCAGCCCATTTCCTTTAATAAGCGCTGGGTGCAGCAGCAAATACTGTCCCAGAGATGGACAGTATTTGCAGCTGAAGGTTGGAAGTGTCGTGTTCACGACGGCGAACTGATAATCCAAGTATCAGCGTTTCAGGAAATGCAGTGACGAATGTTTTCGTCTAATGAACGGAAGCAGCTGGTGGGCTAGCTCAACTACCGGGTTACACGCAAGGCTGGTGGCTCGGTTTTTCAGGTGCGCTGTGACTTGGTGAAATATTTACTTGTTAAACACACACTATGTAGAAAATTCGACCATGTTCCCCAGAGTCTCTTGCTGAGTAAGTGGTTTATTTCTAAATAACATGTTGGTTTAACGCGAAGATTTGCATTACAGTCTTTTTGTTGTTCTTTTGTTGTGAGTTTTAGCGTCAGTAATGTTTCATTACTGTCCCCTTAACAACCACCACTTCCTCCTCTTCCTCATCATCATCATCTTATTCTTATTCTTATTCTTCTTTGGTGTTTTTTTTGCAATTCTACATTACATTTCCCCATGTTTCGTGTATTTTAATTTATTTTAGTTGTTTTTTTAGGTGCATTTTATTACCTTATGTGAGCTTTTGTGGCCTTTATTTTTCTGTCTTACATTTATTACTCTGTACAGCACTTTGGTCCATTGTGGCTGTTTTTAAATAAAATTGTTAAAGTCCTAAAATGCTTTCCTCAATGTATATCCACCTTTTTCAAAACACCCAGCTTGACCAAACCTGTGAGCAGATGTTCTGAGAGCAATGGAAGTGTAAATGAAAGTACTTGTTGTGCTTCACATGTGTCAAGTTCATCAAAAACAGGATACGTTAAGAGGGATGTCATGATGATGTCTCCAGAGGAGAAGCTCAAACATTTTGACAGCCAAGCTCAGGTCCATGAAGACAACCAAGAGGTGGGTTCACTGTGTCCTCCAGCCTTTGGTCTGAACTTTGGTCATAACATGCATGAATTATATCAGGGTTGAAACTAGTTCTCTTGTCCCATGCACATTGCTTTCTCATTTTTAATGTACTTTTTAAATGTACTTTTACTTTTAATTGTACTCATGGTGACATTTAGATTGAACTCAAGAAACCTGGTTACAAACAAGCTCAGCCATTTGAGTGAACACAATACCTGCAAGGTACTCAAAGTGCAGAAAGAATAAAAAACATTCAATAAATTAGTAAGGAAAACAAAAAAAAATAAAATAAATAAATAAATAAAAATGTACAATTAGGAGTGGAGGGAATACATCACTGCTACTGAATATTAAAAGCCATTCTAAATAATATGTTTTGAGTTTACTTTTAAAAACTCCCAGGTCAGTGATACAATGTTCCAGAGGTTAGGAACAGTCACCCCACCGTTTGTATCTTGATCTGGGGATGTCCAGTAGCGGCTGACCTGATGAGCGCAAAACCCTGTCATTTTTACATAACAATGAAATATCTCCTAAATAAAGTGGAGCCAGGCAATTTATGACTTTAAAGGGATTTTATATCGGCTAGAGGCGAGAAAGGGAAGACAGGCATAGGCCAACATAAAGTGCATTATTGTAGTAGATTGCCATTCCCAAATCTTGCCTGTTAAGAAATAGCTTTACTTTGGCTAAAAGGCAAAGTTGATTTTAGCAACAGAATCTGTTTATCAAATTTAAGGCTGCTTAATTTATCCCCAGATTTTTTACAGCTGATCTGACATAAGAGACCAAATGAGCACCAACACTTGAAATGGAGACATTACACATGCTCGGGCGAAAAAAGATGCTCTGCTTTTTACCAATTTTAAGATGGAGGAAATTTTGTGAGAGCCACTGTTTATTGTACCTGATACAGTTACACATGGAGTTGCTTTTTTCATTGGCAGATAGATTTACAAGTCATCTGCAGCGAATCAGTGAAAAGACTTCCTTTTCCTTTTTGTAGCCCCCTGAAGGTAGCATGAACAAAGAAAAGACAGTTGGGCCAATAAAGCCCTGAGGCAGCCCACAGGATAGAGGGGAGCATGAGTTGATGAGAGGTTTCCAGTCATAAAAGAGGAACTTCTGTTTGTCAAATAAGAGGTGAACCATTTGAGTGCAGTGCTGACAATACTTTAAGCTCTAGGACCTGTAACCAGATTAAAGTTTTTAATTACATAGACATTGTCTACTCTCTGACAAATTTACCAGAATTCAAATTATCTTATCTTATCTTATCTTATCTTATCTTATCTTATCTTATCTTATCTTATCTTATCTTATCTTATCTTATCAGTTTGATGCTTGCATCCAGGACCTGGTGCATTGTGTGGCTCTGACCAGGCTGGTATATGGGGAAGGACATCTGAAACAAGCCCAGGCTCATGCCAGACTGGCTAAAGCATATTTCCAGTTTAAAGGTAATTTTAGATAAATGTTACTGTGATTAAATTGTTTTGCCTCTTTTATACATTTGACAAATGACAAATCTTTTTTAATGATCAAAACAAGCTCCCTGATTTCTTTAGCTTCTCAAATGTAAATATCTTATGGTTTATTTTCTCCATAAACAAAGAAATTATTAAACCAAATACTTTGGGTTTGTGAACAAAACATTACTTTCGAGAATGTCACAAAATGTTACATTTGAGAATGAAACAACAATGAACATTTTTCAACATTTTCTCACATTTTATGGATCGATTAGTTAAAAAAAAAATCAACAGATTCTGGATTATGACACTAATTGTTAGTTGCAGCCTTACTTAATAAGTAAGGCTGCATCAAATATATTCATCATCAAATTATTTAACACTCTTTTGGTCCCAAAAACTTGATAAATTCTGTGAAGTCCTAATGTTTCATTTTAATGACCTGTCACATGTATTTAATATTTAATTTAGTTTAGAAATTATTTTTATTTAAAATACATAAAGGTGTACTAATGGGAAGACAGAAAACAAAGATTGGAGAGGCAGACCGGTCAGTGTTGTTTGATAAATATTTGGTTAAGATTTTTCTCTCTCATTTGTTATTATTAAACTGTTATATTTTATTAGATGGAGGAAATAAAGAAACGTATTGGCCAAAAAAAGATAAATTGGTATCATATTTTGGTCATTTGCTGCTGCCCTGATTTCTAAAGATCAACATCGTCCAAGGTCACTTGACCTCTAAATTTGTTCCCCCAGGTTGGGGACTGCAGGCCCGGGAACATGCAGCCTCAGCCAGAGAGCTGCTCCCTCGCTGCTCCTTTATCACCTCCTGCCGAAGTGAAAAACAAGAGGTTCTCGCATGTCTCCTGAGCATACACCTTACACAGGGAGGTGCTGCCCTGCTTACAGGCAAATATCCTTTTAATGACATGTTTGACAGTAGTTCATGGGGTTGAACAGAAAACAACAAGTTGAAAAAGTCCTTGACCCCTTTTTCACCCTTGATGAGGCAGAATCGTCTTTTCTAGAGGCAGAACAAGTTCTTAAGGATCTTCATCAACACAGTGCCATCAACCAGGAGGAGGAGATGAGGACATCACTAGAAATCTCCTCCAGCCTGTGCAGGTTCAGTAGTGAAAAGAATTTACTGTAATACAGTGATAAGTGATAAATATAGCAGTTTGATTTGATGATTTACTATTGCTTTTAACTCTTCATCTTAACTAAAACATCTACATGCCTATATCCTAACTCTTAACTGACCATTGGTTGATTGTACAGATTAATTAGTAAGTAAGTCAGATTAATGCGCAGGCATGTTATCATATCACAATGGTTGCTCTTGTTTAACCTGGCTAGACCACAGCAACTGAAAGCAACCTGAAATTAGCTGTAAAAAAGCACCACGTATTTATTTATCAGCCTCTTTAGACATGGTTTCACCTTTCCTCTGACATCCACAGATGCTCAGACTGAGTCTGTGCCTGAAAGCTGACCAACACAGAACATCACTATCTCTTTTTTTCCATGTCAGTGATACATTAATGAGTGACAGTCTCTTAAATGCTATCCACCTAATTCTCTTTAACATGAATGGATCTTCCAGTTCTTTCTGGAGGAACCAACACCATGAACCATGTATTAAGCCTTTATTTGTATCAAAGCAGCACATCTTGTGAGACTGTGGCTCCTGTCTCATCACCTCTGCACTTGTTCTTCCAAAAAACTTTAAACATGCCACAGTTTGACATATTTTATGTGAACATACACCAAGTCTGATGAAGAAAAATCTATGTTATTAAGCAACTTGATAACTACCTTGTGATACTCATTATCTCTGACTGACATTGCACCAGCTCAGTTAAAGAAAGCCTGACTCTGTTGAACTGGCTTCATATAGCCTTTCAAAGAGGACATTCACTGGAAAATCAAATTTCTGATGTTTTTTGGTGTGTCCCCGTGTCCTTCCCGTATCTGAGCATCACTAAAGTGTGTTCAGATACACTTCAGCCACTTCTGAGAAAAAAGGGCTTCTCTGTTTACCTGAGCGCAAGCAAGCGGTTTTGAAAAGTCTAGTTTAGTTCCGCAACTAGCACATTTGTGGTGCATTGAACCCTCCCCCAACAGCTACTCCCGGTCATGGGTGTGAACATTCAACCTGAAGAAGAAGCTGAATCACTTCCGCCATTAGCAGCAACATGTCTCAGAAGAAAGGTTCAGTTCATTGTTGCTCTGTTGCTGGTTGTCAAAAACAACACCAGATGCTTCACAGACTCCCTTCTAATGAGGAACAAAGAGCAGAGTGGATATCTTTCATTTTTGATAGTAATATCTCTGCTAAGCTTCCTGAAATGCTGTTTGTTTGTAGCAGTCACTTCAAAGTGAATAGTTATACAAACTTTGGGTAGAAAGCGGTAGAAAATGTGTGAGTGAGAGTGAGAGTTTGTCTCAGCTCAATATGTTGCTGTTTACAAGCAAACCAATGCACAAGTTGTGTGGAACCGTGTGTGTGTTCACATGTCGGCAATTGTCTTTTGGCTAAGTGGTTGCATCAGTTTTGGCCACAAGATGGCAATAGACTCGTGTAAATTTGCATGGAATTACCTTTCACATAGTATAAGTAAAAGTAATATACTCCATTATTTCACAATCTTTTAGAACCACCAGCAAAACAGATCAGGATCTTTTCCCCTGACAGCCACTGCTCTCAGCATCTGTGCAGTTGTTGTGTAGTCATGCTTACCAACCTGCTGGTGGTGTCAAGACTCATCCAGTCAGTGTTCAAGCAGGGGCACAGAGGAGGAGATGATGTGCCGCAGAGTCATGGAGGGACTTTTTGGTAAACTGTTGCCCCGGTAACATTAAAATCGCAGCCTGTTGTCACATCTTAAGTTTCAATGTCTGTAATTAGAAGCACAACTGCCTTTATTTTAGTCAAGATTACCAAACTAGTGCTTATTTTGGCCCTGTTGGTTCTTGAATATGAAACGACTCGGCACTTAGTTCATAGTTTATTAGTGTTGTATATATGTGGGCAGTGTTGGGCGTCATTCAGGAAGTGTAATAAGTTATTAATGAAAAGGAAATCGTGTTACTATGTATCAATATTAATTAATTAAATTAACCTTTGCATGTTTTTGGACTGCATGCACAAGCACACAGGGAAAACGTGCTAACTCCACACAAGAAGGCCCTCAGTTGAACTGGGTTTCAAACCTGTGACCTTCTTGCTGTGAGTTAACAATGCTAGCCACTGTTTTTGCCATGTGATATAGTTGCAATCAAAATTATTCAACCCCCACTAAAAATAGGTTTATTGGCAAAATGTACAAACTAACAGCTGTTTGCAATAAACAAATCAAACAACAATTTAAATAGCTCAACACAAGTAATATTACAAGTGGTTTCTCCAAAATTAAACATAAAATACCACTTTCAACCACTACTGCAGTCTCAAAATTATTCAACCCCTTCATGAGAAGCATCATTAGTACTTCATTACCCTTTGCTGTTATAACTTGCTGCAGACATAATGCATAGCCAGACACCAGCTTCTGGCAGTGTTCCTGAGAAATGGTAGCTCATTGCTCATGGACAAAGGCCTCCAGTTCACTAATATTCTTGTGTTTGCATGCTACAACTGCCTTTTTCAAATCCCACCAGAGATCTTCAAAGGTGTTCAAGTCTCGTGAAGTTGATGGCCACTCTAGTATCTTCAGGATTTCTTCTGAAACCAACTCTTGGTGGACTTTGAAGTATGCTTGAGATTGTTGTCCTGTTGAAATGTGTCTTGAATGAAGCCTAAGGTTCAGCTTCCTCACAGACAGCATGATATTTTCTCCCAGGATTTTCTGGTACTGCAGGTTTCCAGTTCCAAAAGAACTGAGCCACCGCCATGTTTCACTGTAGGCAGGGTGTTCTTTTCTGTGTACGCTTCATTCTTCCTCCTCCAGACATACCACTGATCCATAGGCCCTGAAAAGTTCCACTTTTGTTTCATTGCTCCACAGAACAGAATCCCAAACCCTCTTTGGTTTATTTATATAGTTTTGAGCAAATTAGAGCCTACTTTTCTTGTTCTTTTGTGTCAGTAGTGATGTATGTCTTGGAGTTTGGGTATGGAGCCCTTCAGAGTTTACTTTAAACATACAAACTATGCTTCTAACTTTATCTCTAGTAACATTCAGTGCCTTTACTATCTTTGCATCTTGCAGCTTTTTCCTTGTTTGTGCACAGCAATGATCTCTTCTGAACTTTTTGGACAATTCTCTTGACTTAGCTTTATTTGTAACATGCAATCAAACGTCACCATCAACAATCCAGGTATTTGAGGTGATCGATCTCAAAAATGTATATTCCTTCAGATTTAATCTGTGCTGGGAATTTGTGCTATCAGTTGGAGTACTGTGAAGAAGGCCCTGGTGTCTGTGATGAGTTAAGTTGAAAGAATTCTTTTTGAAAATACTTGGCAAAGGAAAAAAGAGGTAACATCAAAACAGGCATGCACACAGCCTGATGCTACCTACTCTCAGCTCCAACATTATAGAATGTTTTAATTTGCACCAGGTACCATGTTGTACCAATGAGAGCCATGATAACATGTTCTAACAAGTGGACTTTCAATTATAGCATTGACTCTGTTTATAATAATATTTTATGAATTTTGCTCACAAACTAATTGCAATCTACTTACTTACTTTAATAATAATATTCCTGTTAATATTACTACTCATTACTGGGTAAAGTAATGAAAATTACCACAATATATTACTTCGGTAACATGTTACTGCCCATCACTGTATGTGATTATGATTTGTATTCTCTCATTTATATTCTAGAGTGTGTTGGATTGCAAAGCCTATACAATTTAAAATGCATGTCCTTATTGAAACCTTTGAAAAAACTATTTTAGTGAACTGTGTTAATAAAGTTTGTTCTTTTACAATATATTTTAATTTCTTTTAGGAAAAAGTAGGGAGAACATAGTAAATAAAAGTCAGTAAGTACTCATGCACCACTTGGTGTAAATTAGTCTTGTTAGCATCTGAGGTGAGTCACACTCACAGGAATGTGTATTTGATGCTGTCTTGATTTGTTTCAGAGAGTCAGATTTTGTTGTCATGAAGTGTGTGTCACTGTGTAATTGAAAAAATGTGCAGACTCTGGCTGGTGTGTACGCTCACTGAATTTCTTTTGTTTTAATGATGACTAAGGGTTTGGCGTACCTCTAAAGCCCAGACAATCAACACTGTTGTGATGGAGGGGAATGTTCCCACCAAAGCTTTGAACAATAAAGTAAGCTCAGTTCTCTTTTACATCCTGTTCCAGTTATTCTAGGTGTGTTCCAACAGCAGGATCAGCCAGATTTCTTTTTTTCTGTCAGGTGGGAAGAATTCATCAGTTTGGATTGATCAACTGTAACCATGGTTGCTAAAATGTACTTATTGTCTTTGTCTTTTTATAACTGCTCTCATAAGTCTATGTTTGAGTAAACATTTAATAATTTTCTTTACATGGAACACTTTTTAAGTTCATGTTCTAGAACTAGAACTTATCAGTGCCCAGTTGATGAATTTCAAAGGATACAGTAGCTTAAAGCCTGTATTATTCTCATTTATTTCTCATTATTGTCCAATTAATCTCAATCATCTAATTTCAAAGATGACTCCAAAGATGACTGACATAAAACCATAAGAGTATTGTAGACGGCATGAATAAGAGACTGATCTGCCTGAGACTCTCAGTAAAAAAAAGAGGGAATGTCATTATTTAAACATGTCACACATATTAAAAAAAACACACACACAAAAAAAAACAAATAAAACGGGGAGTTTCTGTGTTTAGGTTGGCCTTGTATCATTTTCCAAGTGAAAGCTCAGAGAAAACTTGCGTCAACCATGTTCTGGAAACACTTACAAAAGCGACAGTGTGGACTGCTTGGCAACACATCTACAAATCCTTAATTGTATAATTTCCTTGCCTTGTAGACTCTTGCAAGATTTCAGTGGGATGTGGCATATTAGGATTGTGCCAGGAAGGGCAGAAGGATGCAGAGTGATTTTGAGGATAGAGGAGCACTGTCTCTGTGTGACCATGCAGGCTGAAAGGCAGGACTCAAGTCATGCTGGAATGTACCGAACGCTTTGCATCATCCGCCACTTGTTGCCGTAAAAGGTCGTAAGTGGCTGTCTTGTAAACACTTGTGGGTGGGGGCAATCCTACTATCCATTTTAGCATATTAGGATAAATGTTGATGTGCGGGAGAATTCAAATACAGTAAATGAGCATACACTGTTTGTTGTAACCTGTGCTGTTCGCATATAGCATGCTGATCAAGAAATACCCAATCCCCAGTGTTCAGGGATGTGAGTGTCGTGAAATTATGTCACCACAGCCATCTAGTAGCCTACTCACAATACCGGAAGGCACCTTAAGCCAGAAGCCATGTTTTTACAGATTACTTTGGTGCTGCTCTGTAACTAAAATAACTAAAAAAGTATAACTTAACTCCTATATGTATATTGGTATCTAATAAGATTATTTGTTGATTCAGGGGCAAATCTTCACAGTTTAGTGTAAAGTACTGAAATTATATATAATGTGATAAAAATCATTGTATCTACTGCCTCGCTCAGGTCAAACACCATGCTACTGCATTCAAAATTTGCTATTTGCTATTTTAGTCCCTGCTTATGTTACTGGTACACTCTTTCACCACTCTCTTTTCTAATCAGTGCAAGGTTAATTGACCCAGAATCCTCCCCTTTTATAAAACACAGTCACCCTTCTCTCTCCATGTCAAACATGGTGTGAACTGCACCTTGTTAGACAGCTGCAACTCTGTATCCAATTTCACTATCCGACCACGCCGCCTCATTTCTCTGCTCTCTCCCTCCCTCCTCTCAGTGGGGAAGGAACCCGAACTGGAGCAGATATAGTCGGATTCGCTTCGAACACAGCCTGGGCTCTGGAACCAGTCTCCTCGAGAGGGGTTGGACTCTCTTCCACTCTGGAGTTGCCCCTGGTAAGAGGCGCAGAATGGGTGTGGGCATTCTTACTGTCCCCTGGCTGGAGGCCCGTACACTGGGGTTCACCCCTGTGGACAAGAGGGTAGCCTCCCTCTGCCTTTGGGTGGAAGGACAGGTCCTGACTGTTGTCTGTGCCTATGCACTGAACAGCATTTTAGAGTACTTACCCTTTTCGGAGACTCTGAAGGGAGTGCTAGAAGGTGCTCCTGCTGTGTATTCCCTTGTTCTGCTTGGGGACTTCAATGCTCACATGGGCAATGACAGTGAGACCTAAACCCGAATGGTGCTTTGTTGTTAGACTTCTGTGCTCATCATGGATTGTCCATAATGAACACCATGTTCAAGCATAAGGGTGTCCATACAGTATGTGCACTTGGCACCGTTATACCCTTGGCCGTGAGTTGATTATTGACTTTGCTGTCGTATCGTCAGACCTGCGGCCACACTCGGGTTAAGAAAGGGGCGAAACTGTCCACTCTGATGGATATGGGGGGGGGGAAGAGATACCAGTCAGGCCAGGCAGATATTGTGAGGGTCTGCTGGGTACGTCCTGTCAGAAAGAGCTTCAAGTTTCACCTCCGGCAGAGCTTCAACCATGTCCCAAAGAGGCAGGAGACATTGAGTCGGGATGGGGCATTATTATTATTATTTCATTTATTATTTTTGTTTCATGTCTCCATTGTTGAAGCAGCTAGGGTTTCTTAAGGCTTTGGATGTTGTAGGGCTGTCTTGGCTTACACGCCTTTGCAGCATTGCATACATACATACATCAAGGACAGTGCTTCTGGATTGACAGGACAGAGTGGTGGTCCTCCCTCTTTAGGGAGACCAGAGGGTGTGTTCCAACTACAGAAGAATCATACTCCCAGGTGAGATTTAATCGGGGGTCCTGGAGAGGAGGGTCCGTCAGATAGTCGTGGTTGTGGAACAGTGGACCAACTCTACACTCTCAGCAGGGTCCTGGAGGGTGCACGTCTACTAGTCTGTGATATGTGGACATGGGGAAGTTGGATCTGTTTCCAGTGAGGGTTGGTCTCCACCAGGGCTGCCCTATGTCACTGTACCTGTTCATAACTGTTATGGACAGGATTTCTAGAATTAGCCAGGACATTGAGGGGGTCCAGTTTGGTGGGCTCAGGATTAGATCTCTGCATTTTACGGATGATGTAGTCCTGTTTGCTTCATTGGGCTGTGATCTTTAGCTCTCACTGGAGCAATTCGCAGCTGGGTGTGAAGCGGCTGGGATGAGAATCAGCATCTCCAAATCCGAGACCATGGTCCTTAGCAGGAAAAGGGTGGAGTGTCCTCTGTGGTTTGGGAATGAGATCCTGCCTAAGGTAGAGGAGTCCAACTATCTCAGGGTCTTGCTCACGAGTGGGGGAGAATGGAGTGGGAGATCAACAAGCAGATCAGCCGCAGTAATGTGGGCTCTGCATTGGTCTGTCATGGTGAAGGAGCTGAGTCGAGCAACGAAGCTCTCAATTTTTTACCCTCACCTACAGTCACAAGCTGTGGGTAGTGACCCAAAGAATGAGATCGGGGATACAAGCAGCTGAAATGGGTTTCCTCCACAGGGTGTCTGGGGAAGATAATTAGTATTATCTGATCTGGGCGCCTCACATCTGTGTTACGTGCGGTGCATTCACATGGGATAAGTGAAGCCTTTGATTTTACTCAAATTTACTGACATTACCACCAGATATGATATCAAGGAAGTCAGCTAAGTCAAAGTGATGACAATTACTATAGCAACAGCGTAACAGTGAATGTTAATAAAACCATCATGGCCACTGTGTAGCAATAGCATAGGTTTAGGGTAGAGAAGCATAATATAGCCCATGTTGTTTCATTGATCATGAAGGATGTTTATACAGCAATTCTATGCACTGACCACAAAAGTAACACACAGCTAATAATGCAACACAATAATAATTCACCAGCTACTGACAACCACATAGAGAATCACACCATCATTACTGAAGTTTTTTGTATAAAATTGTTCCTTACCACATGCTCCAATGCATATAATCCATTTCAGTCTTTTGATTGCCTTCAGATTGTACTCTTATGGTGGTATACGAGTACCAAGTTAACCCTGCACAAAAAATGCTTTCAGAATCTTCCAAGTCAACCTCCGTTCTTCTTTTTGACCAGGAAAGAGGCAGAGAAAAGGCCCAAAGGAAACAAATACCCTGAACCCTTCATGTCAAAGACCTTTCTATTTGCTGATTCGCTGATATTATCACAGGACCTACCTACCAAAATATGGTAGGTAACTTGTGGTGGAATTTTCAATTTACAAATTATGAACATGGACGATTCACATGGGATTAAAATCATGGATATCCTCTGCAATTATTTCATATTATTAGAGATCCCCAGTTAATACTAATCCCCTGCAAATAGGGCTTAAGGCTTTAAAAAAAATCTTACATAGGTTGTTTTGTTTTGTCGGAATCCAGATCTTGAGCTGTATAGACTCAACAAGAAACCGAGCCACCCTGACATACATTTGCACTCACTGAGTGCTTTCTCTTGTTTATTTGTAGATATCGGTAGATATTTTATTTGTAGCAGAGATGTGGAAAACAGCAGTATAGCTGCTAGTTGAGATTGTATGAAAGCATTTGCTGTTTTGCTCTGTGAGAAAGGCCAACCCCCCATGACAGGAGAGCTGAATTAAATTTAGAGTCCATTAGTTGCTTTGAAGCTTTTAGCAGAGTAGTCTGATGGGAGCCAGAGTCCTTGGAGTGGTTAAAGCAGCTATCGTCTCCTACTTTCCCTTCACTATTTACAATGCAAACTCAGTAGAGAAAGGTCTCGGTCAAACCAGCATTTTAACTGAGAATCTTCTTACTGTGAGGCTCCTCATCCCTGTTGGGCTCCTAAAAAAAAAAAAAAAAAAAAAGTTGAAATGCAAAACCTTAACCCTTACAGCAGTACAAAGACAGATGGGTGCTAAATGTAAATGCAATCTTAATTTGTCCTAAGATCTTCAGTGTTGCATTTGTGGTTTCCTGTGAAGGCATTCCCTATTTAGAAACACTGGAAAGACTGTTTGAACACACTGCAGGAGTTAGTCAAATGCTGAGGTGCATTTGTTGTTATAAACTCATAAGAGGATGCAAGAAAAGAAAAAACTGTTAAATCAGCATCATGCAAGCTTTCCCTATTATAGGCAGCACTGCAGGCTTTAGCATTCAGGTCTCTGCAGGATGTGGTTTGGCTGGTGACCAAACTGTTACTTCACTAATTTGAAACAGGATCATGAAGCAGACATATGGGCACTAACAATATATTCCAAGGGGTGTGGCTGTGGCGGTGTGGAAAGTTTCAGTGATGCACCATGAAACACAAAAATTGCTGTAACTCACCTGTACATGCTCAGATCTTCAGCAAACTTCAAATGGTTATTCAGAGCCCTACCCTGAATTTAATAATGATTTGGTTGTAGTCAAGGAACAGAAAATTGCATGATTTAAGTTGGGCTGTCAGTGTTAATGCCTTAATCATGATTAAAGGCCGACTTTAATGCATTTGCATTAATCATCCATGGGGTGTGTCAAAGCTGCTCTCTGCACCTCTCTCTCTCTCTCTCTCTCTCTCTCTCTCTCTCTCTCTCTCTCTCTCTCTCTCTCTTTCTTGGGATCATTATGTGGCAAATGCAACACAAAAAATTTAATTGGAATGCAATCAACTTTGGGAAGACTGGATCAATCAAATATAAATAAAACAGATAAAGCTGCATGTCTGCTCAGAGATATTGAGAAATAATTTGGTTGGTTCTCTGTATCAAAGAATATTGATATTTAAAGAGGACATTCATTGGAAAATCAAATTTCTGATGTTTTTTGCATGTCCCAGTGTCCCTCCCGTATGTAAACATCACTAAAGTGTCACAATAAACACTTCAGCTGCTTTTGAGAAAAAAAGGGCTTCTCTGTTTATCTGAGCTCAAGCAAGCGGTTTTGAAAAGTCGAGTTTAGTTACATAACTAGTACATTTGACGTGCAACGAACCCTCCCCGAACAGCTACTCCTGGTCGTGGGCGTAAACATTCAACCTGAAGAAGAAGCTGAATCGCTTCCGCCATTACAACTATTGTATCTGTTGAGAGCAACATGTCTCAGAAGAAAGGTTCAGTCCATTGTTGCTCTGTTGCTGGTTGTCAAAAACAACACCAGACGCTTCATAGACTCCCTTCTAATGAGGAAGGGAGTCTGTTTTAAAAGAGAACCGCTGCATGAGCTGTGAGAAACCGTGTGTATAGGGAACAACCTAGTAGTATTTAAACTTAGTAGTTTAAATATGTGACAGCAATGCAACTATTTGTAATTTAAGACTGAATTTATGAGATTACTTGTGATTAAGAAAAAAATATTCATTTGACAGCCCTAGTTTCAGCCTCTGATGTACTACTCATCATGATTAACAGGCTCATTACTATTATTACTATATTTTTTTTTATTATTTTAGGCACATATTAGCTCTGTATCACCCCTTATAATCCTACAAAGATGTAGACCCCATGGTAGGTTTGACCTACAGTTCTGAAATTTGGTATCACATTTGTATCCTAAAAATATAAAAATTCTATATGACCTGCACCCAACAAGAAGTAAGCCATTTTAAAAATTAAATTTAAAAATGAATGGACAAGTGTTCAGCGATTTCCTCATCTTTTACAAAAGTTAACTCCTCAAAGATTTGATTTTATCCGGTGAGCTCAAGCAAGTCCAATTGCCTACAGCTAACAACTGAAAATGACTATGACCTGGATGACTGGGAATTTTCAGACATTGTCGAATCTTCAGCTCAACCTACCGTTAGCAAAAGGTTTTCTTTGGGTTTCCTCTCACTCACTCCTCACTCTGTCATCCTTGGGTTATTGGTGTTCACTTTAATATGATTTAGCTTGGAACCTTCCTTCCTGTCCCCCCACTGATGATCCATTGCAGGATGTGTGTAGAAATGTTCTGTACCTTGCAGACATAGCCAAAGTACTTGACCTTCCTTCTTTTTTCTAATCTTGACAAGTGTTCTTTTTTCCACTCCCAGCTCCTCAAGTAAGGTATCATTTGTGTGACTTGCAATCCAGCTGGCGTGAAGTAGCTTCCTGTGACATTTCGTCTCAAAGGCTCCATCTTCTGGATGTCACTTGAACTTGACTGGGAGAAAATCTGAGCCAATACATCTAAAATCCAACACATAAACATCCAACACATAAATATTTAGGAAACATAGTTCCAGCTCCTTACAATAAAGCTCAACAATTCCTCTACATCTTATCTGAGGTTCCCACTTTCTCATTCAGCAATGATTCTGCCTTCAGTGGCAGCAGTATAGTTTAGATTTAACATTTAGGCTTTGCTGCCAAGAAAACCCTAGTAAAATCATCTTCTCCACTGAGCCTCTATCAACAGAAGAATCATTTGATCTTTATTGCTGACCTAGGAAGACGATTAGCTGTAATTTACTCAGCTCAGTCATTAGCTGGACAGGTCTATGTTCAGTGGTTCACTACAGATCAACTCTTTCCTCTACAGATAAAATGTTAGAATTAGTACACATTGTCAAAATTATCAAAAATCATTGTTTTGTTTTTTTTTATTTAAAATTGTTATTATATGTAAGGTGGACATGATATGTATATAATTTTGACAAAATTCTTGTTTGTGTGTACAACATACACAGCTAATACAGGACCCCCATGTACAATTGTTTTCATATGACAAATATGAAATATGAAAAAAATCTGTTATGTTGCTTTACTAAATTATATAGTGTATTTTGCAGAGGAACCAAATGGGTTGGGTCATTTATTAAAAATCCACTGCATACCGAATGTAGTGATACAGAAAGTGTATTGCTGTACCCTGCTGCTACCCATAGCTGTCCAGACCAGGAGACTCAAAATTCAAATGACTTGGGCGGCCAATGAGCATCTAGTCTGGTCAGGAGGGGGTTGGTCAAGTGAAAAGAAGGCCACTCTGGGGGTAAAAAACATTAGGAATAGTATCAAAATAACTGGCCAAAACTGTTCCATTTTTGGTACTCTTTCCTTGGGGTACCAGAGTAAAATGTTACGGTATGCCCACAACAGTCAGCTGATTGGGCCACAGGAAAGCACCACTCGCTTATGATTGGTGTAAATATTCCATGGAAGTCGTGGCAAGCGCCCACAGTCTATTCTCATACAAAGAGTGACATCTTATTGAGACAAAGAGTCACAAGCCGAGCAGGAAAAAAAGAGCTGCAGGATGTCCTCCATTGTTGTCTACTGTGTCACGTTCATTGTCATCGCACCACACTGTCATATTACATAGTCATCGGGCACAGCTAATACACTGCCTACCAAGTAAGGGTACTGTTCTCAGTCGAAACAAAAGCCATTCCAAACTGCACATTGCTGCACCGAACCGTACCATGATGGAAATAGTGGGGGGTGTTATTAGGGCCGCATGTGGCCACAGGCCCCAAGTTCAGGATGTTTGGTCAAGACTGAACAGTGACTTTATGTTTGTCTGTCAGTTAAACTCCGTCTATTTTTTTCCTGTCCAATAGGGTGTACCAGAGACAGAACAGACATGAGGAGGCTTTGAGATGGTGCGAGAAGTCCTTGAAACTACTGAAGGAGTGTGATAAACTGGAGAAGACCTGCTCTGTCTACAGGGACATGGCTGCCATTGAACAGGACAAAGGTCATTTGGACCAAGCTATAGAGCATCTCTCCAAGGCAAGTGGCATATCACTTTAGCACAACACACTGTTTATAAATACATAGGAGCTTCCTCTTGAGGCTCTGCCAAGTTGTGTTGGTAGCAAATGTTCCTGCACATATTATTTGCTGATATGTAATCTTTTATCTGGCTGTTCCTGTTAGGCTCATGCCATTGCTATGAGCCACAGCCTTGGGGAGTTAGAGGCAGCTCAAGTCTCCCACAGCCTGGCCCTCATCCTCTCTGCTGCAGCAGAGCCCCACCACAATGGTGAGTCTGTGCACAGGCACAAGCAAGAACATGATGATGCATAAGAGGTTAATGAAGGCTTGAATCTTACATGGTCCTCCTATATGTCAAATTCTTTAAGATGGTGTTGTGGAAACCAGATTTATAATAGCCTTATTGTCAAAGTTCAGCCCCATCAGTATGATTCACTCATGTCAAGGTTTCTAAGTGTCTATCTAAAACATAGCAACTGAAAGCTAAGAGAATGTAAATATTTTGAGTTGACAAATTACTCAAAATATTTTTGATTTTTGTAGCATATTTTTCAGTCATTGATTTTATCAGTTATGGTTATATTTTAAAACTATGGTGCCTAACTTGTGAATACAAACCCACGTCTTTTACATTCAAACCACTGTCAAACAAGTTCACAGAAAGCTGATTAAGCCTAACTCCTCCACACAACTCTTTGGGCTCTAATTTCGTAGACCAGGCCAGGCGCAGCGCAGCGCAAGTGTGCCACGCCAAGGGGGTGTGTCCAGGCACATTTTGCAAGTTTCGTGAACAGCGCAGGGTGCACAGCCAGGCGCAAGTACTCCTCTGTCCCGCCTCCATCTCTCCTACCAGCAAGTAGAAAAGAGAGGGAGAGAAGGCGTGACTGGGTTTAACACAGTCTTCACCAATCAAATGAGCTCCTCTCCTTACCTTAACGTACCTCCTTACCTTTAAACGTTTCGTTTCGTCATGGACTAAGGAGACAGCTGCAGCGTCAGACAGAGGAAAACTGATGTTCTGGTCCGTGAGGTCCAAGCTCACAGTGGCCGAATATGTGATCACATGAACAGACCTCCACAGGCTGATGAGGCAAAAGGAGCCAAAAGGAGGTTACCAATATTATTATAAGAAGACTAGTTCAATTAATCAATAAAATGTTACGTATCTTTAATGTGATTGAGTAAATTGTGGCCAAAAATGTATAAACGCAAACATTTATATATTCGGCCACTGTGAGCTTGGACCTCACCGACCAGAACATCAGTTTTCAAGGTAAGGTAAGGAGAGGAGCTCATTTGATTGGTGAAGACCCAGTCTCGCCTTCTCTCCCTCTCTTTTCTACTTGCTGGTAGGAGAGATGGAGGCGGGACAGAGGAGTACTTGCAGCTGGCTGTGCACCCTGTGCTGTTCATGAAACTTGCAAAATGCGCCTGGACACACCCCATAAGTGAATTCTTCTGCTCAAAAACCCAGTTATGTTGCTGCTGTATACACACAAATGCTCCCTCAGTCTGTTTTCTGGTGAAGGATGCAGCATACATATAATGTTACTGTACATGATCATTTCTGTACATTGTCATGACCCGGCTCACAAGTTGTTACAAAAACATGAGTCATATACCTCCAATGAAAGATCAACAAGTAACATTCAAACAACACAACATTTTCGCTAAACATACAAAAGGACCAGTGCCAACCACGAAGGGATGTGGTGCTGGAGGGCTGGGGATCAGAGGTCATGATGAGTGTGACTGCCAGATCATAATCAACATAGTGGGAAGACTGGCTAGGTGCTCCCTGTTGTGCTAATTACTCCACCCATATATCTGCAAGACAGATATATGCTAAAGGAGGGCTGTCTCATCATGAAGACCAAACCAAATCAGAATAATTACATCAACAATAGGAAAAATTACCAAAAGTTATGCGTCGTACCTTTAAGTTCCTTTTGTGTCAACGTTTTTTTTTTTTTTTTTTCTTATGCTGATGTAGACTCTGCAGGTCAATACTTTGAACAGAGTCTAAGTGCATATGAGAACTCTGTAGGTGCACAGGACCCAGTCTTTCTCTCTGCCCAGGATGATTTCTGTCGTTTCCTCCTCCTCACTGGCCAGCAAGAGGTTTAACACACACATCTGTACCACCATTCACACAATGCCACCACCAACATTTCTTTAAGAAACATCTCATATTTTTGTTCATGCACACATTTTACCATTGTCCCCTGACTTAGTTCATATCATCATCCACCTGATGAATACTACCATGTATTTTTATGCACTATTGCAGAGATGTGTGGAGATCCAGAGATCCTCCCTACCTTTGAAGCGATCTACATTTGGTGACATTAGCACCGAGGTAGCGGAAACCCTTCAGCTGATTGGGAGTGTGGAGATGACTGAGGGCAGGATGGTACAGGCCCACAGGACTATGACCAAGGTAATTACACAGTGAAGAACACAAATACACCTGTCATGTTGTATTTTATGTATGACTTTGTTACAATCCATAGATATATATCTTTGAACTCTTGGCTGGAGTACTAGTTATTAAACATGACACTGTCCTTGCCAAACCTTTGGCATGAGTCAGTTTGATAAAAGGCCAGGAGTGAGCGGATGTGAGGCCACACACCTACACCAGTGAGAGGCTAGTTAGAGGTACACACAGTCCCTGTCATAGTGAGATGAGTTATTCCTGCCACCTCTTTAAATCTCAGTGCTATCAGAGTCACATGCTAATCTTGGAACTGCGCAGTGTGCGCGGCCATCGTCCTGGGTGTAAAATATCACACAGAGTGACTTTGTGTTTCCTCAGTCTGAGTGGAGCCTGACAGATGGGTGACTTTGGAAAAAGAATGTCACTCTCCTAAATGCCTCCAATTAAAGGGACACTGACCCCCCACTTGTGTGGCATGCTATTATCTTCTATGAAACAAAAGTGACATTGCTGTGTTTTGAATAAACATTTTAGCTAATTGTTTTCACATTTTTCCTCTCATCTGTTACTGTTCAGTCTTAAGTGTTTTTATTATTTTTACCTTAAGTATGACATCACATACGCTCACTGCAATTGTCTGTCAAACAAAATAAATAAAAACAGTAGAGGGGGATTTCTAACTTGTAATAGCTTGCCCAAAGTAAAGATTGTTGGTTGCTATGCTGCTTTGTTGTGACATTAAAGTTCAGAGGGTTCCAAGTATGACAGGGTGAATCAGAGCTCGCTCTCCTCACTGCACGTCCAACTACTGACCTTTCTGAAGAACACGGACACTGAGCAGATGTGCAAGGTTGTGTTTTCCCTGTCATCAGTTCTCATCAACACACTCTTTGTTTTTCTGAAAGGAAAGCTGGCTCTTACAGCACTGTAGTACTGTAGATACAGCACACATCCCTAACTGTCATAAAGCAAAACAAAGAGAACAATGGCACACACACACACCCTCAGAAAGACACACACATTTCCCCCTTCCTCTGTGGTCCTGCTGAAAAAAAAGGCCTTCCATTACATCAACCCTAGCAACAGTGAAAATATCCATGAGAGCAGATGGATCTGTTCCAGATTACTGAGTGTTTTTGTTTCCCCGGAGAAGAGGGGAACTTTTCACTCCCTCTTTCTCCCTGATTTTAAAAAAAGATCTCTTTACAACTTGTTATTTTTGACGATAGATTGCAGAAATGGCACACAGGATTTCATCTTGGCTGTTCCATCGCTATGCGAGTTGTGCAATTCTATTTCACACGTGTTTGTACTTTAAAGTTTTTAACTTTTCTGGATTTCGTTAAATGAGCTAATGATTTCTGATGTTAAGTCAAGCAGTGATTGGGTTGAGGATTAACTGAGAGATGAGTCAGAAATCAGTTTTAAGACCTAAGTAACAGTCTGTGGCAAACCCAAGTTACTTTTTTTTAAATCAACACATCTCTTAAATTTATTGAATGTTGAATAGTTAAGATTAGAAAAAAAAAAAGTAAGTTTTTTTTTTAAGTTGCTTGGAAAAAAAATTGGCCCTAGGCTAAATTCATTCACGACCCCTGTGTTAAGCTGTCTATCTTAGATTCCTGACTCATTCATTTGGGTCCGTGTTGACCTGTCACTGCGAGTGGCCAGCACAGGTGCTGTCTAAACTGGACTGCTACAGCAGTTATTTTGGTATGTTTAGTGCATTCACATGTTGCTAGGAAGTGTTTATTCCCCCCAGTGTGACTTACATCTCTAATCGTCCACTGACGACTCATTCATCTGTCATTAATTGAATTGTTTTGTTTGTTTGCTTGTGTTTTTTTTTTCTTTTAATGTCAGTGCCTTGAGATTCAGAGTTGGATGTATGGGCCTCAGCACAGGAAGACAAAAGCAACCCAAAAAGCTGTGGACATGTTGGCCCGGTATCTGTACAACTTATGTATTTGTCAATAAATTAATGGTATCTTATACTAAGATATTTCATTTTTTCTGTTGATAAATGCTTATTGACTTATTTTAAAAAAATTATTTAATGAGTTTGGGAAAAATATGATTAACACACAGCAATGCTTCGGTGAACTAACCAAATGTTTCATTTTTCAGGGCACCAGAAGTGGCAGAAAGACTTCAAAGGCTAGATAGAAGAAAAATATAAGTTGCCAGGGTCACTTTCAAGTGTCAGTGTTGAAGCAAACTCAATGCTGGACTCTAATAACTTTGGAGGTTTGGACAAACATTTCCATCAAACTTGTCTGAGGGACATATAACAAGTGAAATCTTCTCAATGCATGATGATTATTTTTTTTTGTCATCCACACAGTACATTGGCTTTGAAGGAAAAAGTCACACTCAAGAATCATACCCACAAAAGGTTTTAATTTCTTATTTTGATATGAATCATTTTCCAAATATGGGGTTGAACCAATTTAAACTTAAGCAATAATGTGAAAGCAGAGACAGCAATGATGTTGCACAATCCGTGGTTGCAAACTTTCACTCAGCACTGACTCAAAGCATTGTTCATAATAACATTTTCTTCTTATGTTCACAATTTGTTTATGCTATGAAATGGCACATGGTATTCATTATACTTTGTGTATCATGTTTTTGTATGGCAATTTACTGATTCTGGACATTTGAATGCAACCAATAGTTTTAAGTGTCGACGACTCACAGTGAATAACTTTATACAGTCGTGAAATTCGCATCAAACAATGTATTTATGCATATTTTTAACAATCCAGTGTGCAAATGCAATCTGTGAGGATATTAAGACAAACCTAGTGGACTTTTTTTTGCCTCTGCAAGATGCGCACAACAAAACAAACTCTGGTGAGAACTCAGCGCCACTAAGCTGATGATCCAAAAACAGACACTGTCATGTCAGAGTAAGGTGAATCCTTCAAGCCAGCACTGTGACGACAAACAAATGTGCACAAGTTAAAGGGGTTCAGACACGACATGCATTAAAAAACCACCAACCTATGATTCCATTTTCTTTTACAACACTTGCAACATCCTTAATATATTTTGACCCTGCTGCTTCTTCACATTCTTTCATCTTACTATTTGCCTATTTTCTAAATGCTTTAATCCACCATTTTGAATTCCACACTCACTGATCCTGTTATTGATATCATTATATTACAATTTACTTAGTAAATTTTAGGAAAATTTAATTAATCATGTCACCATTTGGTATACAGTGGATATTAAAAATTTATAGTGTGCAGCGATTGTGAGTAAATATAAATAATAGCTTTATGTTTGTGAGTCATTTAATCATTTTTATGTTTAATTGCACTATGCCTTGACCCCATAATTTCAAACTTGGCTGATGACCATCTTTTCTCCGCTCTCATGCTGTCAGCCACTTCAGTACATGCTACTTTCTGCTCCTGATAAAATAATGTTGCAGGATGCAGTAAAAATAAACATAATTCCACTTGGAAGCAGTGCCTAAGCTAAAAGAAGAAAAAAAAGGAGGCTCAACAAGGTCTAAATATGGTGCACAGCACCTCATAACTGCCAACTGTTAACTGTTTGTCTGCATTAAGAGTTGACCAAGGAGAGTCAACATCATGGTAAACACATCCACAATGTCATAGTTGGGCAGACAGTGAGCTGGAAATTGCAAAACTGTCTAGTACAGTCTAACAGTACAGGTTAGTACAAAAATAGAGAAATCTAGAGAAAATAAACAAAAACTGTTGAAAATAAACAAGCTGTAAGCACAACAGTGCATTACAATTTACCACATTGCAAAAATATGTGTAACTAAAGCTACAAAAAATATACTTTTATATTGTGTTTTAACATAGTATAGGTATGGTATTTAATGATATTAACAAATATCATTATATATGTCTGTGTGTGTGTGTGTGTGATATATACTGGTAGTGTATATATATTAATCTAAAAAATTAATCTAAAGCATACTTCTTTAAATCATGACATGCTGTTTCAGACACCAGATTAAGTAACAAACCCTTAATCGGAACCAAAATCAATTAGGTGTTAAACTGAGAAAATAAAGAAAAAAAATATATTATTGCAGTGTCAGCATGGGCCTTAAAGCTGCAGTGTGTAACTTTTAAAAAATAAATGAATTTCGGGTAAATTCAAGCCATTGCCAAATGAATTCATACAAAGCTTCATGTGACTTTATCTCAGTGTGTTTCTCAGTACAGCAGTGTTTTGCTAATGTGTTACCACATTCCTGCACTGCACACAGAAAGTGATTTGTTATACATCTAAAGCGATGAAGACAAGGCGGCTCACAACACAAATATAGCGTTATAAATGAAGACAGCTGGTGTATGATTGAAAATGCCAATAAGCGCCAATGAGAAGTTTAAAAAGTGCACTCTACATAGTTAAAAAAAAAAAAAAAAAATTCAGGATATTCCCCAGGTTGACGACATAAACACAACTGGGTAGCAAAGGTATGGGGGTAGAGGCACTGGTCGTGTTTGGGTAGTTACTCAAGATTTCTTCGGGGGGCAGAAGATATGCACTGGAGTTTTAAGTATCATACATAGTTGTGGAATTTAAATGTAAGCAAGTATGGACATCCAATAATATTCTGCCTTTAGTCATCTGGGCTGTCCAGGTAAATTGTGGCAACTCTCTTTTCTTGAGAAATCTTCAGTGGACTTGCTGAGACCTGAGACTGCAGCTCTTGCTCTGACGATGCCTCTGAATGGCTGCCCATCTGGAAGGTGAAGGACTTCTCGGATGGCGCGAGTTTGATATGTTTCTCAGTGATTTCTGTCTCAGACTCGCCTTGGGCTGTGAAGCTTTCAGACTCTTCCCCATGCGCAGTATCCTCTGTTTCGGCAATGCTGGAGCTGTACCTTCCCCCTGCCCCAATCTGGAAGGGTTTCCCAAACTCAAGGTGAGGGGATCTGAGGGCCGTCATGATCTGCTCTTCAGACAGATCATGCTCTGCCTCCAGCAGCCCAGAGTCTTCCAGGGTTTGAGAGACATTTAGCTCTGCAACTATAGTCATAGTTCCATTGTCACTTGACTGCTGCACTTTTGTGACGTTGACTGCCACATTCTGAGGACTTTCGCTGCTAATTTTAGTGAGAAAAGCCAGCTCTTCCTTCAGAGGACCTGAAACTGAGCTTTGAAGTTTCTCTAACGCTCCCTTCAGCTGCTCTTTGGGCTCCAGTGATTCTTCTCTCAGGAACTCAAGCACTGACTCCTGCACTACAGGGGAGACACAGACCTCTTCTTCAATGATGCACTCTGGAAAACCCTCTTTGAGATCTGACAGGAACGTATATTCATCACCTTCCTCTTGACGTGCTGTGTTTAGTGGAATATTTCCATCTTGATAATACTTCTCATCTGAAAGGTCATCTACCATGCCATAATGGCCATATGAGGTTATGCCACCACCCTCCTCGGACTCAGAAAGATTGTCATCCGGTGTGGAGACAAAATACTCATGAGACTCTTGATCATGGGAGAAGTATGGAGATTCACTGTGTCTAGAGATGTCTTCAACATGAACGGATTCATCCCTAGAAGGATTTGCATCTGTCATAAAGGACTTTGTGGCGTCATTGTCACTCAGGTGCATGTGAGTATCATAAGGGACATCTTCCAGCTCCTCAATTTGAAAGAATGTTGAGGAAGGCTCATGATAGGTAGATCTGGACATCTCTTCAACTTCAACCTCATTGTTCATGTGAGAGTCCACCGGTTCCTCGATGATTTTCACATTTACAGATTTGTTTTGAAGGTTCTCTGCTCCCTGTAGGTCACTTAGCAGATTCTTGATCATACTTCCTGTTGCTGTATCCTCAATGTCCTCCAGTGACACCTTCTTTGCCCTTTGACTCAGAAGTTCGTCCAGGGCAGAGTCCTCACCAACATCTATTTCCTCCTCCAATTTGGATTCTAACACAATCTGTGTTTTAGTTGTGCCATCCTCCTCTTCAGTTTTCTCCACATGATACCTGACCTTGGATTCTCCTGATGAACACACCGGAGCTTCTAAACCTGCTGGTTTGATCACTTTCTCAATGATCTCCTCTACAAACACAGAGTCTAAAATCTTCTGCTCACTTGTAGACTCTGTTTTCCCTTCTTCTTCGAACTTTCCATCACATTCATGGTCATGGTCTATTTCCATTTCATCCATTAGTTGTTTTTTGGTTTCTGTTTCAGCTTTAGTGCTCAGGCTCATCATTGGTGGTGACACCATTCTCACCGATTTGGTCTCAGCAGTGGGGGACTTGATAGGACTTATCTGGCTCTCCTCCCTAGAGACCTGTTTGATTTCCACAGTTCTCTCTTCTGATGTTTTCTGCACACGGGGACTCATGTGGGTTTCATATTTGCCTGTTTGCTCATCTGCAGAAGCAGCAGTAGTGGCGGTGGTCATCGCAGGGGTAGAAACGGCAGCCCGAGCTTTGCTGAATGATACCATGTCCCTTCTGGATGCAGGACTTTGATAACGAGCTCTGTCTGCAACTGAAATAGGAATGACCCTAGAGGGACTTCTGGACCCAGAGGCAGTCATGGGGGATCTTGTCAAGCTTGACGTTGGTTGGGTATACCGGACATCCGTATGTTGTCTTGTAGTTAACATGGGAGCTCTTACTGTGTAGGGTTGGGCAGGCATCTTGATATCTAAGGCACAAAGGCAATTATTAATTGATCTTTTCACTTGTCCTGTCTATTTAGATCTCTTGACACTTCACACTCTTGTCTTTTGTTTTACATTTAAACATATTTAAGAAAAAATATAAAAATAAAGTAGCTTTTACCAAAAATCTTAAAATGTTATAAAGCTTATAATAGTTGAAACCATTAATACTGTACCTATTATTCTTTCTCTCTGATGCTGGTTCACCCTTCTATGTGCATCTTCGAGACTCACTCTCTCACCCTCCAGGAGAGCCCTGAACAAAACAAGAAGCAAGACAAAATGCTCACAGACAGGTTATTTTATTGGTTATCCGTCTATTTCCAAAAAACAAATTTTCACATATGTGCAAACAAATCAAAGGAAAACACCTCATACCTCACAAGACAGTGAACATCATTTACGTCTGCCATCTCAAACCTCCTAAACTAAACGCTCCAGGCTTACAGGATGGTATGAACACAGGACCTGGCCATATACGGTAGTACACCATCAAAATCACAACAAGCTGCTGCCATGTTATAAACGGTTGAGTTATTTTGCTGAAACGGCTCACCTTCCCATGGCCATGCTTCACCAAAAAAACAAGAGCAAAGCAAAATCCATAAAAAAAAGAAACAACCGCTCCCGATAGAGCCTTGCGAATAAGTGACCTAAAAATAACAGCTACAATGCAGAGCTGTCCGCACTCGCCAGTGAATCCCACAGCAAAAGCTGACTCATGACAACAACAGAGACACATGCCACTGCCAAGACTCTGGACAAACATTCTGTCTATTCCAGAAATTCAAAATACAACAGATGTGCCCCGAGTGGAGGAGAAATCATAGAGCGACAGACAGGAGTAGATTGACTTCTTAGGAAATTACTTGGAATTTGTTAATACCTATAAAATGTTGGATTGGCTAAACACTTATACTGGAAAGTGTTCACATGTTGAGCTCATAATAGGGTGTTTTGAAAAATACAAAAAGAAATTTTAACCTTTATTGCATTTAAGTGCCATTTTTTGGGGTTTATTTACTTATTATTTTTAAAATAGCTTTGCCTTTCAGCAAAAATAGTTGAGTCGTGGTATGTGAGCATGCGTGGTCTGGGTATATTCGGAGCATGACATATTATTAGATGCCACATACAATATGTCTCATGACACAACTGATTAAAATATTTACTAGTTTTTAATAATTTATCTGAAGGGAAAGTGTTCACACAGATCACTTGAATGCCAAGACTGAAAGCAAGCAGCTGATTAGTCCTGTATTTCATAAAATTACCAATTAAGCCAAGAGTGATGCAGGCAGTGGGTGGCTGAAGTGGACAGTAATCTCTTTTAAAACGCAAATGTTGCTAAAAACAAAGAGGATGCAATGGTCCATTTAAACAAAAGCTGTATTCCTTTTCTGAGACAATTCAAAATGCCTGCTGTGAAAATATTCTCCAGAAATGGACTGTTTTTTTTCTCTCTTGACTGACAAAATTGATCAGCTCATCACCTGTAGGCAGCGACCTCCATGCCCAGATTCATCTTAACTTGCAGAAGGTGCTGATGCTCTTGTATCTTCTCTGCTATAGTGTTGGCCATCAGGTTCCTCTCCTCTTCCAGCTGCTTGATAATCATCTATGGGAGAAAAAACAAAACAGAATAGTAAATAAAACACAAGTTTTTACAGAATTTTCTATGTTTCTAGTCTAAACGTTTGCTATATGTTGTTTTGTTTGTCCAGTAGGGGCATAAGAAAACATTGAGACACTGAAATATTGCAATATTTCATGCTGTGATACTATAAAGCTTATTTGAAGGGCAGTTTCAATATGGAAATATACTTGACAGTGGATTTGTGTTGTACTTGAGCTTTTGACCATTAGTTGGCAGCACTCAGTCATTTGACTCCTCCCCCCTACATCTAACTCTGTAACTGTAAGTGTATATTGTTCGTGCATTTTTTCTTTGAGGAAAAAAAAAAAGTAGTATATCCTCTTGCTAATAGTATCCCAATGTGTCTCAATACCTTGTATTTTCACCTCTGTATCAGGATATGCATCACATCGCCAGATTCTTGCCAATTGCTATTATCCTGTAGACATGTTTACATCAGATGTTTTGCAGAGCTGCATTAAGGGCCAATTTCCTTGACAATCAACTCACTTGACTGATGCATTAGACATTCTACATTATATTATGATGTAAATATACTTCAAAGTGTCTTTACTTTGTCTCATCTGAGTGTAGTACCGTAATAGCACCAGGCTGACCTGCTTGGGTCTCCATCTTTAGGAGACTAATAAGGATTTGTCAGTCTGACAGCTAATAGGTTTAAGTAGCCAGTTTAATCCAGCAGCTGTAAAACACTGTGGAAAGTGGTGGTGTGACCTCTACCTATATAAGACCTCTTATACCAACTAAGGTCCAGATATTTTGGCAGAAATTTAATTTTCTCACTATGTTTATGTTTGTATGAGTGTATAATGCTTTAAAATAAGACTTCTTTGATGTCCGTGACCTTAGAATAAGCCTTTTACACTGTATGTACTTAAGGCATCTTCATGCTTCTACAGCAGTTCGGCAATATACATTATATGTATAATAATACTCAAATAGAGTTTCGCAAATTTTGAATTTATTCCAACACAAATGTATGGCAAAACTCTTAATTAAAAAAAAATGAATGTGCCTGTGCTTTACTTTTTATTTGAATTTGTGTAAATGTATAGTTACAATTACATAGTGGGATTTAAAGCTGCAGTGTGTAACTTTTTTTGTCACGCTGCGTTCTTCATCTGAAAACAATCTCCATCAAGCAAAACTATGATGGACTTAGGGAGCGTTTGTGTGTAAACAGCAGCAGTGCAGGGGTGGGTGGAGACAACAAGTGTTTATAATACCAACCGTGTTTTTGAGCTGTAGATTCTGAAACTTTTTCATGGACACTTTTTTTTTGTCTTTTTCATCCTTCTCCAACCTGTTCACATCTATCTCACTTTACTAGAATAATGTTGTTGCTGCCTCTGTCTGTCTTGACTTAGGGACAAATCACATCATGAGTCATGTGGAGCTGATAGAGTTAATCCACACTGTGAACTCATTTGACAATTGTTTATAACAGACATTACTTTATATTTAAAAGTCTTGCCTTTTATTCAAACAACAAATGTGATCAAAATGTTGGTTTAAAATGATTGAAATATGTTTATTCATCATGTGAATTTGTTGTGTGAAGTTATAGTAATAGATTTAGATATATGGATATTTATTTTTTCAATTTTAAGCTTACTTAAAAGCTTAAAATTACTTACTTTAGAGATGGCAACAGCAAAAAGCAAGGAGCTGCGTCAGTGCCTTTAAGGAGAGTGGGTGTGGCACAGACGGCCGGGGGGGTGGGGGGTGGGGGGTGCTGCTGCTGCTGCTGCCTTAAGGCATTTAATTGTTCTGTTGTTCTTTTCAGAAAACCTGTATATGAGCTTCAAAAATAACCAAGTTTGGATCTGGTCTCATTTGAAACATTAATATGCAATATTCTCTCTGTCTCACCTGATAATTGTTCAAGTCCACGCAGAATTTCTCCTGCATATTCATAAGCTCATCCTCAAGGCGTATCTGGAGGCGACCTTGTTTTTCTGCCTCTGTGCGTAATTTGTCCATTTGTGCTGCGTACAGCATCTTCTCCCTCTGTAGGTCACTCAGCATGGCCTGGTCCGCTTTCATCGCCTGCTCCATCTCCTCCACCTTCTGCTGGTACATTTCAAAGGTCTCCACCCAGCCCTCGGAGAGACCCCGGGCGTATTTCTGCAGCTCTTCCACGGGGACTACCGGAGGCCCGCGGTAAGTTTGCGTAATGATGGGCACCACCTGGGACTCCATCTGACGCCTGGCGCGCTCCATCGCCTGCTTGTGTGCCTCCTCCATGGCTCCATATTCGCTCTCCAGTTGCAGTAGACGCTGCTGGAGTTCGGTGTTGGTCCTGTGAGCGACCTGAAGCTCCTTCTCACATCCCTTCAGCTCTCCACTGATGTCCATGCACACCTCCGTCTGCTCGCTGCACAGACTCTGGATCATCTGCAGCTCCCTCCACAGCTTCTCCCTCTCCACCTCAGCCTGGGACTTCTCCACGGACAGCTGCTCCACCATCTTCCTCAGATCCCGCATCTCAGCCTTGTACTTGGGCTCCGGCTCCGACGTCTTCGTCCTCCCCTGCCTCAGTTTGTTGATCTCGGCGACCAGATGCGCGTTTTCCTGCTCCAGCTGCTTGGTCCTACACAGATACTGGGCCAGTCTGCTGTTCAGCTGCTGCAACTGCTGTTTCTCGCTCTGGAAAGTTCTCCTAAAAGGCAACATTGTTGGTATCAAATGATAATGCAAATCAAAATGTGAGTTTAGAAATGTGTGCAGTCTGTGGTAGAGCTTCACGCAGCGTCACGCACGCGTTTGCGTCTGTCTGTGGATACAACTGTGATGTAATGCGCGATCAGTGTCCCTTTGACAAGTGCAGGAGGAGGAGGAGGAGGAGGAGGAGGGCGGGTCCTGGTCCTGGTCCTGGTCCTGGCAGCGCTGCCATGTCCCTGGCAGATGTGCTGCATTATATAAGGGCTGTTTGAAATCTTCATGTAGGTTATGGTGAGGTCAACAGTGAGAGTCTAAATCAAAGAAATAAACCTACGTATTTACTGCGAAATAACCACAACAGCTATTTACTACTGCTCATTTGTACAGTACAATATTAGAATATAAGTTTTTTTAATCCAGTATCCTGAATTGACAAACCTTTACAATGATACACAGTAATACTGCTAACAACAACTATAATAGTAATAATAATAATTGTATTTACATTGTACCTCTAAAACACAAGTTTATAAAGTGATTTGAAAACGAAGCAAAAAAAAAAGGCAATACTCGGGGACATGAGATCGAAACAATTTCACACAAGAGCAAGTAAGACCGATGAGGACAGGGGATGAGAAAAGGACAGAGGACAGTGAGAAGAAGTGAGAAGAAAGAAAAAAACAGAACAGGCGAGATAATGTAGTTGTTTTCTAACTCCAGAAGGTTAGTATTGCAACATTATGGAAACAAGCTGCAGTCAAACCCCACTGAAGCATTTTTCCGATACTACCTATTCTAAAATTACATGAAATAGATCGTAATTAATATAAAAATGGGTTTAGTTTTTTGCACTTAATAGTTTTGTGTGCAGAAATTATTAAGTAATTATCAGAAATTGATAAGTAAATGATTTTCGACGGTTTTAACTTAATATATGTGTTAAAGGAAAAATGCATGTTTTAATTTACTGACAACATTAAAATTGAATACTGCTCTCTCCGATGGCTTTTCAGTTGCTGAATACAGAGAATTAAGTCCATCTGAACTGACCTAAACGCATCACTTCCTCGCAGCCTCCACCTTCATTTTCCTGGCAGGAGCTCCATCAAGCGGTCAAAGATGGAGCTGCAGGTAGCGTCAGTGTTTTTCCTTCAGTGTCCAGATTAATACGTCCCTCTTCACTAACTGTGTCTGTGCAACTTGACTGCGTCATGAGTGGAAACGAAACTGTGGTTATTACAGGTACATTTAGTGTTCTTTTGTCCTAAAATACTCAACTTAATTTCATCTTAATGTCTGTTCAAGGGTTTGGGCCTTTCCGACAGTTCTTGGTGAACCCGAGCTGGAGAGTTGCCCAGGTAAGGACTGAGCGCTGAAAACAGACATGTACTTGAGCTGTATTGTTATCTACACACACTAATTTTTTTTTATTATTATTTTTAAACAACATACTGTAGGAGTTGAAGTTGTGCGGATTAGGAGAGCGGATTGATGTTCACATCAAGGAGATACCAGTGAGTTATGTTCAAACTCAGCATGTCATCACCGAGATTTGGCAAACTCTGAAACCAAAGGTAAAAAAAAATGCCCGTTTCCCTCAGTCATAACCTCCAGAATCATAGATATTTATTTTTAAAATACTGAATATTTTCCCCAGAAATTTTGATAAAATATTTTAAATTGTGTTAAACCAAAAATTATCTATTAATGGTCTCTTAAAACCCACTTTTACGTATACATTTGCTGCATATTTATTTATTTAATTATATATTTTTGATAGTTTTTTTTTTTTTTTTTGAGGGACAAAAAAACGAGCCAAAAGAAGTTTGTCCCCAGTATGTCCTGAAATAACTCGGTGACATCAATGTACTTCCGGGTCAGTTTGGAGTTCGTATACACAGCATCTATAGAGCAGTTCATTGACTTTTATTTTGAAGTTAGCCTGAAATATGCAGATATCGTGTCAGTGTTTTACAGAAGACATGGGTTTCGTATCAGTGTACGGCATCGTAAGCGAAAACTGCGCTCAACCCAGCCGTCATTTTGCTTGCCGTGGTCAAATCAGCCGCTCCTAAATGTGAAGTGCGCCGATATTCTCTCCTTTACGGTACACCTACTGAAACAGTCCAAACCTAGCAGTCTTATTTCCGGTTTTCAAAATAAAATCCTATCTTAAACGAACACAACGTACTGAAAAGGAAAATGTTAAATCATATGTGAAAACAATTGCACATTATCATTGGGATTAAATGTAAAAATAATTATGTCAAATAAAATATTGGTAAAATATATTTTGTATATAGTGGAACTATATTTTTATAGTGACTGTCTTGCACATTTGGTTGCATATATGTATTAATGCACATATTTTCTTACCTTAGTTTTTTTCTTCTACTTCTAAATTGTTATTTTTTGGCTGCTGTAATACTGCAAATATATCTGTGTGGTATAAAATACCAAATTTTTATTGGTAGTTTATCACTGTCATTGGACTTAGTACCTCCTATACTCTATACACAAGTAATATCAAGTATTTTTATTGTATGCCTTTGGAGTAATCCAGAGTCAAATTTCACATTTCACAACAAACATTAAGTTAATCGCCCATCTTTGAAGTGTTATAAAATCCATAATTATTATTATTCATCATTGCTATATATATCCATATTGAGTGATATAAAAACTATATTGTGACAAGATATTTTCCCATACGGTCCAGTCCTATCATAAACAGTTGCTGAAATCATGTCCTTGATTACAGCCTTGGTTAGGGATATTAAGAAGCCTATAAATATATGGTGGAAGTCGTGGCATGGACATCTCACTCTAATCTTGTGTGTGTGTAGTTTGTAGTACATCTGGGCATAGCCAGAGGTTCCAGCGTGGTCATCCTGGAGCAAACAGGAAAGAACAGCAGCTACAGAGACAAAGACGTGCGCGGCTTCTTTCCTGAAAGTCACTGCTGCGTGAACGAAGGACCAGAGAAACTCTGCTCGGTCATTAACATGTTGGCTGTTTCCAAACTCTTCAAAAAGGCAGGGATTGATGTTATCTGTTCAAGAGATGCTGGCAGGTACACATCTGCTTCTGCGGTGTATATCAGCATACCATAAGAATCAAAAATCATGTTTTCTATCTTATTTTTTCAGGTACCTGTGTGATTTTGCATATTACTGCTCACTGTATCATGGGCAGGGAAGAGCAGCTCTCATCCACATACCCACACGTGGAAGCCTGGCCTCAGCCGACAGACTGGTGCTTCTGCTGAAGAACCTCATTCAAACCATGCTCAGCCAAATGGATGAGCCCCCTCACTAATAAGTGCAGTCATGTGTAACGAAATGTATTTATGCGTTTATTTTTTTTCAACCTTTATTTTACCGGGAAGCCACATTGCGATAAGAAGAGAGGCTGAGGGTGTGAATAATAGAGAGGATCCTTTCAAGTTGTGTCCTGCAGAGACAAGGCAAGACCACAGAGCCCTGGAGGAGACATCTGTGGGAGGAAAACACATGGCCACACATTAAAAATGTGTATAATTGTTATTTTTAGTGTTATTGTGATACACAGTGTTCAGGGACTGTCTACAAAATGGAGCACCCACATAATGAATTTATAAGCACTACATTGTATTAAAGTGATGATTTTGGCCAATATTCTGAATAGAAAATAAATAAATTATAAAAAGCATTCCCAAATAGATGTAGTATACTCTACAGGAATTAAGTCAATAGTGATTTTATAGGCACTACACTATGTGGTGATGATATTAAAAAAAAATCTGCATAAAGATTTGCAGAAATTAAGATTGATTTTTTTTTAAATCTGTCCTTTAGATGAGTCCATGGATGTAAACATCCTTGAAATTCAGCTGTTCAAGTTTCCTTGACTTTGAGAAACACCACTTGTCACCTGCGTGATTTTGAACTGCGGGAGGAATCCGGGGTATACAGAGAGAACCCACGGGTGAATATACCTTGCAAACTCCACACAAAGTGTGTGTAGAATGTTTTAACATTGATCTAAACTGGGCAAAATGATGCACAGTTGCCGTACAGAAAAAAAGACCGATTCATATTCTGTATAGAGTTTGCATGTTCTCCAGTTTCCTCCCGCAGTCCAAAAACATGCAGAGGTTAATTAGAAACTAAATTGGTCGTTGGTGTGAATGTAAGAGTGAATGGTTGTTTGCCTCTGTGTGAATAAATGAATGATGTAACCTGGATTCAAACCAGTGATCTTGCTTATGTGGCATCACAGGAAATAAAGGAGAACAAAAAGTCATAGGTCTCATTCATTTATTTATTCAAAATTTCTGAAAAAAAAGAAAATACAAGAAATTCTCAGATACACATTTAGACGGTGAGTCAAAAATACACCATCTCACTATCGGTGTGAAAAAACTTTTGAGGCCTCAGAAACAGATGAATTTGAAAAGAGACAAAAGTCTAGTGAAGAGTTTTTGATTATTTTGTTGCCCCCTAATCAGGTAATAACACACAGATTTCGTGAAAGTATTATATTAAAAATAAAATAAGAGTAGTAGACCAGTGCCCCCTTTAGAAGGTATAGGAATGCAAATTCTAAAAAGACAGGCATGATAATGAAAAAACCTCAAACTTATTATTGCAGTTTGAATGCACTTGCTGTAGCACACACTCCATAAACCTGAGGTTTGCATGAAGAACATTCTGAAGGTAAATGATAGATGATAAGTTTCTTAGCTAGTGACTGTGTATTTACACAGGAAATCCGTTAAAGCGACTATAGTGTGAAGCTGTAAACTTAAGCCTACCCTTGTTTTTTTTCTAATCACCTTGTTTACTCTTTACCACGTCTACCCGTAATCTACGCAACGTCCCTGTCATATACTTGTCCATATGTGTTTTTTCAAAAAGGCTGTGACAGGTTTATGATCTATAGGTCACTTCATTTTACAAGCAGTTCAATATAATGTAAGATGCAAACAGTTGAAATAAATGAGAAATATTTATGACTGGAGAAACGCGAATGCTCAGACCAAATGTTTGCACGTCATTGGTGATTTCTGTACTGATGTCAAGTTCAGCAGAAGAAAAAAGACACTTTCTCTCTTTGATTATTATTCCATTAATTGGTGCACAGATAAAAGGCTTAAGAAGAGCCTTGACTGAGCACCTAAACGTCGCATTATTATAGTTTATTGCTTTTGGGAAATTTCAAATTATTCTTTTCCTTCAGGTCAGAAGCCCTTACAATGTTTGACAGGCAAATAAAAAAGAAAAGGTTTTGAAGTGTAAAAAGGCCCGTTGTCATGGTTACAAGAAAACACTGTTTGCACCAGCAGTACTGCCATAGCAGGCCAGAACAAAACAGGCCAGAAAAAAAGCTGTGTGAAGTTTACTGAAATATGATGTCCCCCCCCCCCCCCCCCCCCCCCCCCCCCCCCCCCCCCGATGATAGTGAAGTCCGCTCTAGAGCTAGAGCATCATGACATTCAGCAGGTAGACTTAGCATTTACCCAGCCATATACTGTAGTTTAACTAGATGAAAAAAAAAAAGTGTGTAATAATCTCAAAGACATTTATTCCAACCCTGACTGATGAACCACTTGAGTCAATTTAGGTCTGAAGGTGGAAACATATAAGGTGGTGGTGGTGGGGAGGTGCTTCTGTGTCAATAGAATGTTTTGTGTAGAAAGTACACAAATATGTCTTTGTTACATTCACAATACAGATCCATATATTATGCTGACTATGGTCTGAATGTTTGGAATAAACTGAAGTTGTGTGATACAAGCGGAATACATTTTCCCTTTGTTTCGATTTCCATGTGAGTGAATTTTAAATGAGGAAACGGGTGTTGGTGTCTCTTGAGGATTTGAGGTTGTGACAATATGCGTGGAGCCAGAGGAGACAGACCGTCTGATGCTGATGCCATGAACTCACTTCTGCTCTAAGTCCTGCAAAACTGTAAACTACACAGACGAATTAGGATCGTAGGGTGACTCCACTGTATAATCTTTGAGTCTTTTCCTTTGTTTGCTCAGAGGTATAGATGTACTTCACCTAAAACCAGTGTTTCCAAAACTTTCCACATGGGGTCACACTTTTTAAAGCTCTCAAACTTTTGTGGCCCAAATCACAAATTTAAATCGTGAAAAATCTGTGAATCATGTATCGACACATTTTCAGCTATGTTTGGAGATCCTAATATTATTTGGATTGGTAAAAGAATAATCACCAAAATAATGAATTAAAACATACACATAGACACAACCTATTCTGCTAATTTGTTTGAGAGACCAAAAAACTCTTGCTAGACTGGGTCAGGACCCACAGAAACCATTTGTGGGTCCCGACCCAGTCTTTGGGAGCCAATAAAGTGGGTTGGACTGACTGACAGCACCCGGAGTCCATCACCTGTCCACGTTTGCTTTGTGAGGTTTATCTAGTTTCTGTGTGGGTTTCATCCAGGTCATGAGGTTTCTATACAGGCTAATGACAAAGAGTGAGATGTACTTGTTTTTCCATACACATACATACGTTAAAAAAGAGTGAGGTAGATATTTACTCAAAGGAGAAAGATTTTCTTTTAAAGTCCCCCAGTCATGACACAAAAGAAAATGCGTACATACAAAAAAAAAAAGAATCCAACTTTATACTGAATCATGGGGCATTTATACAGTGATTGAAACTGATATTACAGAAGGAAAAGAAAAAATAAATAACACTCCTACAGGGGGGAAAAGGGGGGGGGGGGGGTGAACAGGCAACATTTTCCAAAGTGAGGAGGAAATCAAACACCTTCACTATTCTGCTTTCATTTGAAAGTTTTCCCCCATTCATTACATTGAAATGCTGTGTTCCCTTCACTGGACTTCAACCCAATCATTATTTGGCTTTTCAGAAGAAGCAGTGATTGTGAAAAAAACAGAACTAATACTTGTTCTCACTTTGAAGACGTGACTTTAACAAGAAGTGGCATTACACTGCTGCTTGTTGAAGAGTTAGTAAAAAGGGGAAATTGATTTATTTTTTTTATTTTTTTTGTAAAGGAGTTGGCATAATAAAGGCAAACAGACGACCTAATTAACCCTATTGATCTGAGAGGAGGCAGGAAATAGATGGGGTTGAATGCCAGATTGGGATAAAAGATAGCATGTTGTGTGAAAACAAAAAAGGGGGGGGGGGGGGGGATGACCGGGGGTGATGACCTAAGGGCTGGGACAGAGGGTTCAAGGGTCACAAGACGAGACAAGTCGAGGACGATCATGAGAATGTGTGGAGAAAGCAAAGACTTGACCTGAGATTGAGTCGCACCTAGAGGGCAATGCTAGGTGCAGTGCTAGACGACAAGTACAAAAGTGTGCAGAAAGTACACGCTCACACATCGAGCTAAGGTGTCCATTCCTAATAATAATAATAATAATAATAATAATAATAATATAGACATCCACAAAACAAATACAGGAGAAACAGCTCAAAAAAATAAAAGGCAATGAGCATAATGTAGTGTTATAGAAAAACCTTTTTGGGTAACAGGACAATTTGATTTTATATCTAAATTATATTTTTGGAGTTTCACTTTAATTTTTGAAACAGTTTTTAAGATATGAGAAATGGACTGTAGTGGAGACCATAAAATACCAAACCTGACGGATTCCTTTATATAGAGCATCCAAGAGGGGAGGAAATAAAAAGAATAAAGTAGCAGCTTTGTTCTGTACAGACATATAGAAGAAACTTTTGAACAAAACTTTTTTTTTTTTTTTGGACAAATGACCAAACCAATGATGTGTATAAAAAGGATCCTGCAGTCAGAAATACAACTGTAAGACCTGTATATGTGTTTGAAATGTGGAGAAACTACTCTAACAGAGACCTGATGTGTTTAAAATGTTTAAAAGTTGTCTCTGAAATCTTTTTTTTTTCTTTTTTTCTTTTTTTTTTTTTTTTTTTTTTACAGATCCAACACCTCATTTTCTCTCTCACGTATTCTTGTTGTGTATTTGGTGCAGTTTGATTTGAATAGCAGTGTCACCTCCCACATAATATTCACACTCTAAAAAAATGTCATATGCTTTGAATAAATGGAGGCAGAGTCGTTTGCCTTGATTATAAAGTTGGTTGTGGGACTTTTGATGCTTTTGATCTTTTATTATATATATATATATATATATATATATATATATATATATAGACATTTAAGGCTGTGATTCAGAGTTGACTGACTCTAGTCATGTGATGTTTAAAAAGTGTAAAGTGATGAAGAGACTAAGTTGTTCTTAAATGATTTGTGTCATCAAACAGTTACAGTATATCTCAAGACTTGTTGCAAAGCATGCAGGCTTTTTAAAAACTGAATCCATGACAAATAGTGCAGACCAGTATTTCCCACTTTTTAAGCAGAATACAGCGAATTATTAACAACCATAATTTTAACACCTGATATAATTTTGAATCGAAAAATGAATCACTTCCAAGAGATCAAGAGATTTCATTAAAACTTAATTTTATGCATTTTATTTAAAAGAAAAATACACACTAAACTTGACTAAAAATTTTGCCAATTTGGTTGGGGACCCCCCCCCCCCCCCCCCCCCCCCCCCCCCCCCAAAAAAAAAATCTCCCATGACCCATTTGTGGGTCCCAATCCAGATTTGGGGAACCACCAGTGTACACCGCCATTTCCCAAACTCTCTATACAGTGAGCTACTTTTTAAACTGTTGTAATCCAAATAATCTAATATCATTTTGAACTGGTAAACAAATAATTTGAGTTATGAGTTATGTTTGGTAAATTAATTAAACCTCAATTTAAGCATGTTATTAAAGACATATACACATAAATCTTAAGTAAAAGGTTTGGAAAATCTCCTAATTTGGGGACCCCCAAATAAATCTCCCATGACCCATGTGTGGGTCCCAACCCGGAGTTGCTTGTGTAATTTGACAGACAGTCAAAAACCCACAAATGTTGAAGGTTCCTGGCAATTAAATTTCCTGCACTTCAGCACTTAATATAAAAAACTAATGAGAACTAATCTGCATTCTGAGGGAAAAAAAAAAGTGAATTCTGAGCATTTTTTCTTGTAATTCAGACTTGAATCACAGAATTTTGCCCGTGTTTGTCTGAACAACTCTGAATCACAGCCATAAAGAAGGGAGAACTTTATAAAATTTGGCAACAGTTTGGTGGATACACAATAGACCCCTCCCTCTTCCATTGTGACCCGCTCATCATGGGCTCAACACCCACAAATATATATATATATATCAACAGGAAAAAAAATCAAACAGCTATTTTAGTTCAACCCCTTCTACTTGAGCCAAGTTGACTAATGGAAACAAAGTCATTTCAATGGTAAGTCATTTTTAAAAACATATTATAGAGAGAATCGTGTTTTTTTTTTCCTTAAGTATAAATACACACTCAGCTATCCACAACATTCTCTCTGAAATCATCAGGGAAAAAAGTGCTCTTCTGTTGGATTTGCTGGCAGATATGCTTTAAAAAAAAAGTTCATGTCAAAATCTGTGATTCACGATATATATGCCTGTATTGCTCTCCTTCTTAAAGGACCTTTGTATCAGTGACCCAGATACAGGCTGCACAGGAAGAGGAGTCCCCCAGTGTTGAGTCTGAGTCACTGAACTCCAACAAAGCTTGAACAGGTTTGCGTTGATTTTCAGTTCTTGACCTTAAAGGAGTGGAGAGACCATCGACTGGCACTCAGTAGAAAAAAAAAAAAAGAGTCATTTCATACCTCGTCCATCCCTCCTGAAGAGATGGAGCAGAGGTTTGTGTTTGTTACCCTGTGAAAGAGGAGAGAGGGGCTGGTCTGATATCAGCAGGCCGACGACTGGGGCAGTGGTAATGCCCGTTCGTTCTTTCTGCCCCCGTTCATGTGTGCATAGGGTTGTATATCATCAAAGTTGGGCCGAAGCACCACTACAGGCCCGTTGGCTGAAACATGTCCTGAGTGTTTGTCCAAGACTTGACCTGGAGACATCAAGCCTGAGGGAAGTGGCCCGGGGGAGGAGGGAGACACAGGTCCCAGTAATGGCGTACTCGGGCCTTGCATGGGGGAGAACTGCTGGGTGGAAGGAGGTGGTGTGCCTCCCGTGCACCCCGATGATGGGGCGACGGCAGCTGAGGGCTGTCTGGTTGATACAGGGTCCAGTGGAATGTTCTCCATGTTTTCCACCTCCATGTCCAACTCCTCGGTGTCCGGCGGCTTGTTCTCTTCACTGTAGAAGAAGCTCATTTCCCTGAAGGAGGAATCCATTTCTTCTTTGATGCTGCTGATGATCTCCAGGAAGGCCGGACGCATCTTGGGGTTATACTGCCAGCACATCCTCATCAGCTCAAACCTGCAGAAATAGCAGATTAATAACGTCATAATGCATTTATTTGGATTTCTTTCATCACAAAAGTTTTTCAAATCAGTTGTATATGGCTAAAGGAGCTCATCAAATCTTAGACTCTAAATGTTAGACTATGGAATAGGATTTGTTTTTTTTGTTTTTTTTTGCAAATAAAATAACAAAAATTGACATTAAAGTGTGACTTATGAGAAAAAAATATTCTGAGTAGTTCTTATTTGTATTCATTTTTGTTTTGTTTTCATGAACATACATATGTGACCCTAAAGGTATCATTTTTTTTCTTCAGCAGCACCACTTTTGAGGCTTTAGGTTTTTTATATTTTCTGTGTTTTATATTTCCATATTTTTACTGTTTATGAACCTTTTTTCTTTAAAAAAAAAGAATTACTTTGCTAAAGCACTGCATATTTCCTAAGGGACTAATAACGAGTAATCTAATGCTTTCTTATCTTGTTTTATCTTATCTTAACAATGCATGCACATATTATTTTAGTTTAATCCCTAAAAATCTAATAATGGCAACTGTGGATTTTGATCCCCTTTTCTTATATTAAAATTATGACTGAAGAGAATTGTAAAGACATTTTAAAACCACTTTTTGAGATTTAAATTTGTTGTGTGAGTTTTTTTTTTTCATTTAAAACTGGTCAGAAGTTCATATTTCCCACCACCAGGTGGCAGGAGACAGTCTATTTCAATACCAAAGCATAAAAACTACTGTGTTTACTTCACAGTATTGATCTGTATGTATAAAGCACAATAATATTGTGCAGTTCAATTAGACACCATTACTACAGTTGCCTACATTTTCAAATACTTTGATCAATTTCCTTGTTCTCATCGTATGCCTTTTGATAGAACAAAACTATCACATCCACAATAACATTTCGTTTAATAATACTCTCATGTTAGTAGGTGTGAAAGTTAAATAACCTGTCATACAGAAGGCTTTCAGCATTCAGGGTGGTGGTGGCAGCAGCTAGAGAAAATTCTAATATTTTTTAGATTTGTAGGTTATTCCTTTTGCAACTTTGCCATTTCCAAATGGGACATTTTAAAAGCAGAGAGATGTTTGCTAAGACCTGCTGCCAGCTACAACTTTCAGCCAAATACATACTGTATATCTGGGAGAGTGTTAAGCTATTTTTAAGAGCAGTTTAATTGAGACATTTAAAATGTGGATATGTTATTTACTGCTACATGACTGAACATACAGTCAAATCAGCCATGTAGCATGTACTCGGCACAACAGTAAATCAAACGCAAGGTTACCGTGCCAGGCCAGCAACTGAGCTTTGGGGAATGTCAAAACAACATCATAAAAGTCAGAATTATTACAGTTTTTCTGTGCTGCTGCTACACCACACCCCACAACTTCAATTATACACAAACAAGCTAAGAATACACTGTAAGACCTGCTGACATAAACACCTCCACCATCTCTCCTCCACTTTTACTGTTCCCTCTTTCCCTCTTGTTGTTCTTTCTCTCCCTAGTTTCTCCCAGTGGTCTCTTTGCAGCTGCGTGCCAGCTCCTCTCCGCACCGACGAATTATGGGTACAGCTTTTCTAAACACGCGCCTGACTTCATGCACTAAAGCAGCAGCAGCAGCAGCAGCAGCAGCAGCAGCAGCAGCAGCAGCGGTGGAGAGTGGTGGGAGGTGGTGGGGTGGTGCTGACTTGTTTTTCAGCAGTGTAGCAAGTGTCTTAAAGCCGACGTCCAGATGATGTCCAAATTCAGTCACCGCAGAGCTCCCGTGAAAGGATGTGTAACGCTTGGAGTCGGGCCGATGCTCCAGAGTAACTTATCTGTGTAGTTCTGACAGATGGCTGAAGACGTCTCCCCCAGCCACCAGCTGCTGCTGCATGCACACGGCTTGTTGATGCTAATTCATGCTTTCTTTTTGTACTTATATAGTACTTTTTCTAGTCTTGATGAACACTCAAACCTGCACTCAAACCTGTCCTCCTGACCAGACCTGAAGCTCATGTGGCCTCCAGGTCATTTAAAGTCTCTATGATTAATGACTGGATTTGCTTCAATTTTTAAGCCACTGTTTGTATAGTGAGGGCTATTGTGAACAGGAGTAAAAGGTGACATCTAAAGGTGAGACTGCAGATTGCAACTCACAGATGAGTTGCGAGACATTTCTTTTGGGTCCGCAAAAAAAAAAAAATTGAAGATTTGTGTGTATGTGTTTTAAATATCATGCAGAAATGCAGTTTTAATTCTTTTATCAAACATCTCTTGGAGTAGATGTTACAGATATGGTTGTCGCTACACCATGCACAAATTTCCTCTTGTCATGATTTGTATTGTGATCTGGGTCACACTATTTTGCCATATTTAAAAAGTGGGACACTGCAAAGAAAGTTTGGAAAACACTGTTCTAGAGGATGTACAATGGCTTCTTCATACCAGAAAGAATGTCATTATTCTTATTCTTCTCTTTATGTGTGTGTTTTAGTGACTAGTTGGTCCATTTGTGCTGCTGCAGGAAACAAGCTGACATAGTATATAAAGATAGATATTAAAGATTTATTCTAAGGCTACAATTAAATGATTACACTGTATAATTGAAGACATATACCTAAAGAAAGTATATTCTGTTTCTGCTAATAAATTACACACTGGACCTTTAATGTGGGAACATAGTTTTTCACCACATCATACATCAACAGCGGGTGTGTTAATTGCACTTTCAAGATGACAAATGAGGGCCGTCAACCTTTTTAGACAAAACTTTCAAAGAGATGCACACAAGTCCGGGAAACACTCTAATAAAACCAGACGCTAAAAAGAAAGACAAGTGTGAGTCACAGTCGTCAGAGTCATCTCCAACCATCTACAGTGGATGTTAATAAACCTATACATGAATCTCTGACAACAGAGCTGGAAGGGTTTTGCACATGCAGTATCCCCATTGTAATAAAACATATTTACAAAAGCGCCGTAAATGAATGCCAAATGCGTTCATTTATCAAATGCCATGACAAGAGAATGCTCTTTTGTCTAAGGGAAACTGTAGACAGAAACATGGGAAATCCAATCAATGACCCACAGTTACCTGACCATGGGAAAAACAGAACAAGAGTTGAGCATTCAGAGCTCTCCAAATGTGACTAATCCCCTCTGTCTATTATTTGACCCCAATTCCTCTTAATGCATCTCTCTATTCAGTCTTTGTATGGACTTGTGGCTCCCACTCTATTTCCAGCAATCATCTGGAAATCTCCATTAAGTCACTAGTAGCAGAGTCAACCAGCCCTGACTTCCCTGCGTGTAGCTCAGAGACCCGAGGGCTACCAAACCACCTCTGTAACACAATCCACACACTCCTGTAATCAGGACAAAGCAGACACACTGCCATGGAAACCACAAGTTTGTGTCTGCACAACACAGCCCTCTTTTCTTTTCTTTTTTTCAGACTTGCACTCTCTTTCTAAGGTGAAGTTAGCCATTGAGAGTGGGAGGGAGGAGGGAGCAGAATGCTTCCATATTAAGTTCAGAGAGTGCATGCAGCAGTGATGGGCATCCATTACTGGCCTTTCTCTTATCTTACAGCCAGGATGATTCATTAATGAATTATAAATACATGAATGAATTGTTTCTATCACTCCTCCTCCTCCTCCTCCTCCCTCTGCTGACACCAGACACCAACTCCAGACTCATGCCTGTTTACAGCAGTTGGAATGAGGGTCATCGTTCACACAGAGGTCATGGCTTCCCTTCTATGGGCCGAGGCTCACGGGCCAGGAGGACGCTCCTCACTGCCAGCCATGTTGTCAGCGGACCACATTTAACCTGTGACGTTAATGTCAGGTCTCGTCTTGGTTCGACCTCAGTATACACACATCACATGATATTCTACACACTCAGAAATACAGCTTAAAAATAGATGCTGGGCAAAGTATTAAGAGGGTCCCAAGGCGTGCGAGGAGGTGTCAATTTAGCTATTATAGGTTTTGGAGAACAGTGAAGAAGGTCCTGGAATCTCTGATGGTCTAAGTTGAAGGAATTTTGTTCTCTTTGGCCAAATACACTTGGCCAAAGAGAACAAACATCAAGACAGGCATGTACACAACTTCAACCTCAAATTCTGAAGATCCTTCCTCAGGATGACAACCATGACCTTTACCATACTTCATTAGAGTCTGAGAGTTATGAATACATATCCTTTAAGAAGAAATAATATTACTTGATATCAAAACTAATTAGTTACATTGCTGGATATATTATACTATATTGCTTTTGTAAATACAATAGAAAAGTCATGGATGTCTTCTTTTGGAACTAAAAATTAGCAGTTAAACTGCAGAACTGCAAAAATGGCAGCTTTTCTGCATCTTCCTTCTGATGGGAAACTTGTGTTATCATTTTTGGAGAACTGTTTGGAGAACAGTGAAGAAGTCCCTGGAGACTGTGATACTGTAAGCTACGAGGCAACATCAGGACAGGTATGTGCACGACTGGATGGATTCCTCCATTTCTGAGGATCAGTCCTCAAGATGACCTTTAACATATTTCATTAAAGTAAGGCTTCTTACTGACGGGAAATGGTAGCTCTCTGTTGGAGCCAACCTTGAAACTAAGCTCAGACTGTACAATAACGTGTTCTCCTAACAACTGGACGTTCAACTAGCAACGACTCTATGTAAAAAAATGCAAACAATGTTAGAGTCAGACTGAGGGTTAAGAATTTCCCTCACACCACACATTCTTAAACGTACTGCTGTGAGCTAAAGTATATCAGGAAGAAATAAAATGAGCAACATTACACAGTTGTTGTTTTTTTAAATCACAGACACGTGCAGACTTACAGCATGTCAGGGCAGTTGTCAGGTTTGTCCAGGAGTCCTCCCTCCATGACGAAGCGCAGCACTTGTTCATTGGACATTCCCTGGTAAGGTTGTTCTGCCAAGGTAGCAATCTCCCACAGCACGACCCCAAATGACCTGTGACAGGAAGTGAGATGTCATTTATATATATTTTATTGAGGGTCATTTTGTTTACTTCCTTTCAAATTAATGTTTTATTTAAACATTTATAAAATTAAAACTGCAGTGCATGACTTAAAGTGGGTTTTGTTGTTGTTGTTATTCTGCCTCTGTTTAGTGTTTGTGAGTAGAGATGATGTAATATTATCAGACCTGACTGAAAGACCATTTGTGTGTACACAGCAGCTACGCTGCAAACAGGTTAAAGTGTGACTGAAAACACAAAGAAGCGACACAGGACGTTTCAGACGTGAAGTCTCCTCCTCAAAAAACAACGTTGAGGAGTTTGATGTGATACTGTAAACGCTTTGTGTGCCCACCCACCACGAAACTGCTGCTGTAAAGCAATAGGCCTGATCGCAGGCCTATTGCCTGCGATCAGTTGGATCGGTTCAAGAAGCATTTAGCTGTAAATGTATTTCTGAATATGTTTTCATGGGTGCTTCTTTGTTTTTTCACTCATACTCCAACCTGTGCGCAGCCATCTGGCTTTATTAGCACAATGGCACCGTTGACTGCGTCTGTCGTGACTTAAAACAGTGCAGAAATGTCGGCCACAAGATCTAAACACTGCTGTACTGACAAACACAGAGAGAGCTGACAGATTTAATCAGCCTAGGGTGAACTCATTTGACAATGGTGTATGAGTGTGACTGAAATTTACAAATCATTTAAAGCATAAAGGATCCAATGTTGTCTAGAGAAGTGATTCCCAAAAACTATGGATATTCACTTTTTAAATCACTTAATTTTAATATTGATTAATCAATCAGACTTTGATTATATGGCGCCTTTATTTCAAACTGATGCGACACAAAGTGCTTCGTGGGAAAAAAAAAACACAAGACAGCAGGAGCACCCCACCCTTCTCGCACCCACCAAATTTGTGTATAATATAACATTTATGACTATTTTTAATTCAATTTCTGATGAAATCTAATATTATTTTGAAGGACACATGGGATAGGCCAAGATGGAGACAGGTGAGCTGCTGTGGTAAACCCTAAATGGAGAAAGCAAAAGAAGAAGAAGAAGAAATCAAACCAGACGCAGACAATATATGTTTGATTAATGAATGACAATGTCACTCTGTGCATGTTATTTAATAATTTAGTAAAAGGCTGAAAAAGAAAAGAAAAGAAAAGAAAAGAAAAGAAAAGAAAAGAAAAGAAAAGAAAAGAAAAGAAAAGAAAAGAAAAGAAAGAAATCTCCCAATCCATCTGGTCCCTGACCCAGTCTCAATAGGAATGACTGAATGAAAGACTGTATAGTTTCATGGTCAGAGCAATTCAAATCCTGACAGCATTTTCTGTGTTATTAAGAAACTTTTCTCTTTGTTATTTACATCACATTAAACCTAAAGCCCGTCAGATTACGATGAAAAGTAATGTGAACTGTTCTGTGTCAGTGCACCAGCATCCCCCACTCACAATGAGCCAGAGAATAAAGTATTTACCGTAAACGTCGTTTGACCTTGCACTACCTTGCACTGAAATAACTATGAAATTCTCAACTTGACTAACAGAGACCACAATATTTGCTCGCTATTGCAAGTCATATTTTACCACTGGCACAGGTTCTGAGAGTGCACTCAACAGCTGTATTACAACACACTACAGTCATATAAATGTCTGAAACTGTTTTGTGCTGACAGACGAAGCCACTTTCATGCAGCTTTTCTTGATTAACAAATTGCAGGTCACCTACTCGTGGATGCTGGGGATTCCCAGAAAGGGTCCGTCTTACACTAAAACCTCATCTGTACATCAAAGAGGAGGATATAATGAGCAAATGTGGAGGTGGGTTTGTGCGAGCACTGAAAACCCTCTCATTTGAGAACATCTGGAGCAATAAAAGTCCACTCTGGGGGACAGGCCCATGGGACACTTTGAATTGGGAAAGAAAAATTTGCATGGGAGCTGGTAAACATTTGTGTTTCAAATGAGAACAATATCATTCCTGATAGAAAGATGAGGCAGAACAATGAGCTGTAATTTCACCAAAAGCTGTAATGAGGGAAAATTGTCAGTGAAAAAAGATTTATCTTTATTGATAAGGTGAAGGGATTTCGCCACCTGCAAAAGATTTTAGAAGAGCACATTGGGGATCATGCCTTGTGCTACCTATTGTTAAGAGCATTCCAATTCTTTGTTTGTGGACTTGGTTGTTCTGTCCCCTGCAGGCTCACCTTTACAGTAGAAAGAAACAGCCTGATCACATTATTCCTGTAGTGACCTGGCTACATTATCCTTATGATTATTTTATATAATTTTTACATTTGTCAATAGCATGGCAACGCCCTTTTTCCCTAGCTCTTACAGACCTCACAGATCCTCGATCCAGGCTCAAAAACAGAGGCGATGAAGCCTTTTCATTGGCTAGAACAGCCTCGCCTTTACATGTAAGAGCTGCCCAGAGCCTTGACCACATTAAAACACTGCAGAAGACCCATCTCTCATACAGTATGCCAGCTTCATCATGCACCTTTTTTTTTAAATTATATTTCATTATTTATCTTAGCTAATATTTATTCATGATTTGTGTTTTAGATCATGTTTGTATTTCAATAGTTTCAAATCAAATGAGATTACAGTATTATACAGAGGCAAGAGAAAACCCAAGAGGGCAGAGTTAGGGGACAGAAAGTTGCTGTCGCATGTCTTTGTTTGGTCTTCATTAGCATAAATAGTGCAACATATTTGTATGGTTTCACCTGAAAACAGGCTTTGTAAAGCAATAGGCCTGCGATCAGGCCTATTGCTTTACAGCAGCAGTTTCGTGGTGGGTGGGCACACAAAGCGTTTACAGTATCACATCAAACTCCTCAACGTTGTTTTTTGAGGAGGAGACTTCACGTCTGAAACGTCCTGTGTCGCTTCTTTGTGTTCTCAGTCACACTTTAACCTGTTTGCAGTCATCTCATTTTACTAGTGCATTGTTACTGTTGCCTCCATCTCAGTGTCGACTGGGTGACATGATATCTAAACACCGCTACACTGAGAAACACAGAGAGAATTGTGCGGATGTGATAGACCTAATCAACAGTGTCTGAACCCATTTTATAAAGGTCTGACTGAACTGGCCTTTGTTTATATTTAAAAGCGTCACTCTATAGTTTTAACCTTCTCTATGCTGTTCTGTTTCCAAAAAACAAACAAACAAGAATTTGAACAGGAGATTTATGTGACACGAGGGAAGAGAAGCAAAACTCCACAGTGCACATGCTCAAAAAACATAAAATGCAGACATTTCTTGGATCCTTTACAAGCCCCCTACATGTATATACTGTACATTTATTACACAGGCCTCTATGTGTGTCTGTAGAAGACTTATGTGTTTTCATACCAGACATCGGACATTGTTGTGAACACGCCATCTTTAAGGGACTCCGGAGACATCCAGCGGACGGGCAGCAAGCCCTTCCCTCCTTTTCTGTAGTAATCCGTCTCATAAATATCTCTGGTCATGCCAAAATCTGAAAGGGGAAAAAAATGAAAGCATCATTTCTGGGGAAGCCACTGAATATCGCTCATTCTGTGCGGGAGAGGAAGATCCTGAGAGCTCGTCCATTCCTCCCCCGCCTCCTCCCTCCCTCCGTCCATCCACATTAGCACTCCACTGCCTCAAGCACTCCCTGAAATCCAAACACTTATTTTTCAAAAGTCCAGCAGAGTGAGTTCAGCACTTGAGCAACCCACAGGAGTCTGAAGACATTGTGTTCACTTGACTCACCTCCAATCTTCACAGTGAAGTCCTCTGCTACCATGCAGTTCCTGGCGGCCAGATCTCTGTGGACAAATTTGTTGGCATTTAAGTATGCCATGCCGTCGGCGATTTCCCCTGCCATCTGGATCATCTTTTTGAGCGGGGGCAGGACCTGGCTGGTGGCGTTCTGCAGCAGAGTGAGTGGAGACAAGTTGAGAGGGCAAAGAGCAAAAGAAAGACCACTGTGCTGTCCGTCCCACATGTCAGGTTTCTCTGCTTTCCTTAGGTCAACATGACAAAAACAGAGATGGATGTTGTGTGCAAAAGAAGGAGGAACAAATGCACAAGAAGTATTTATGCATTAACCTAAGACAGTAGGTGACTTTTTGTATCTCACAGGAGATACTAGGTTTCTAACTTTTTAAGCTTGAGGAGGTGGAACATTTGACCTATTGATGAAAAATAATGGAATCAAACGGTTTATAATGAATAACAAATCACATGAGTGAAACATCACTCCAGCTTCCAGCATTTCACTGTGCTGGAAAAATGGTGGAGTGGGCAGACAAGAGGAGGAATGTGCGGACTGATGAGGAAACCACGACATTCCTCTACTTAGTGAAATGAAATGAAATGAAAAGGAGCCGTCAACAGCTACTTGTGCTCTTTGCTAACATCTTCATGATGTACCTCCTTATTCTTGGGTGGTGACCTGGAATCTTGTGCCACCTTCTGCTTATCTTAGTGGATAGAGACATCAGCAGAACCAGAGAACGAATATGTATATGCCTTTCTGTGATTATGCGGACAATGTGGTCATTATGAGGATTTCAAATTTCAAAAAAGCATGTGCAATTCAAGGAAATGAATGAGGATAAGGACAGAGTTAATTGTGGTTAGACAAAACTGTGGTTTGTTGTACTTGGTCCTAAACATCTTAGAGAAAAGATATTTGACCATGTTGGTTCACATTTCTGGTACAGCTTTCTTCCACCTGTGACACATTATAAAAATTGGGAACATTCTGTCCCTTAAGGATGATCAAACTGGTTCATGCATTTGTTACATTTAGTGGGAGGCTTTACTATCAGAATGTTCCAATAAGTCTATTCAATTTTATTTGATTAGATTTTACTTGATTTTTTTTAGGTTTGGGAAAGAGCTGGGGTTTAGCTGTAATAGTTTATATTAGAAAGAATGGCCAGAGAATGCATTATGTTTACACTTAAACAATACAAAGATGTATGAATGAAAAAAAACAAAAAAAAAACAAAAAAAACATTTAGCTGTAATGGCTGAGTGAAGGAATGCATCATGTCAATAAATGACTGTTTGGAGGAAAGTTAAACAAGAAGTGGGTGTGTTTGTGCATGTGTGTGTTCGTGTGAGGAAAAGCTGCTTACGTCCTTGCGCAGAGAGCGCAGGTGGCTCTTGAGATCTCCACGTGTCATCAGCTCCATAATCACTAAGGTTGGCTGACCCTGCGAGACTACGCCAAGCAGCCGCACCTGCACAAATCACAATCCAGCACAGGTCAGGTGGGAGGAGTCAAACATCACACTGTAAATCCATACTGCGTAGTCAAAGACTGTAAATTGTCTACAGATCAGAGACAATTTATGAGCAATTACATCATATTTGAGAACAGGGGTCAGTGAGTATCTAGTCTGGTCATGCTTGGTAATCATGCTTTGCAGACCTGGCTTTTGGTAGGCAGATTGATAAAAATATATTAACAGCTGCTTTCCCAAAGGAAAGCATTTTTAGCACATCCATCTATGATATTTAATGAGGCTGTGACCATACTGATGAACACATGTGGTCATATAGCTCTAGGAGGCTAAACTCTTCCTTAGGCTGTAGCTGCCACAGCATACCAAGCGCTCCTGACCTGCTGCCCTCTGCTGCTCTACCTCTAAACAGATTAATTAGCAGTGTAGAAATGATAACCAGTCTTGCATAATGAGTTCATTCTTAGCCAGATAGTAATGATTTGCAAAAAAATAGCTGTGTTGTTTTAGCAAAGGTTTAATAACCATCCGTATTTATTTGGCAGTCTCTTCAATAAGATAAACCCAGAAATGATTGAAAATATGTATATACCAAACAAACAAACAACGAAAATGACATGATTGAAGGTACTGTATTAGCAAGCTTTCAGTGAGTTAAAGGTCTATTGTGTAAGATGTAAGAAGCATGCATTAAATAAATCTGGTATAATATAATTTTTTTGTTTTACAACCGAACAGTAGGGCAGGAAAGACATTAAGACATTTGTAATAAATACTTGGTTTCAATTGTACATAGTACAGGTATTTTCTGGTTGTATTCTCACAATGAGATTAAAAAACAATTAAATTTAGTCATTATAGCATTGCAAGTGGTGGCCTAAAGGTATGCACAGCACTGTATGTGGTGTTATTTTAGCCTCTTCTTATTCAGGTGGTGGATGAACGACAGGTCTGTCTTACCACATGGTGACAGTTGAACTCCTTCATGACAGAGGCCTCATTCAAAAACTCAATGCGCTCCCTCATGCTGGCTGATTCATTGACTGTCTTGATAGCCACTCGTGTTTCAGGTTCATCCTTGACCACTCCCTTGGCGATACCTTCGTACACCATGCCGAAGGAGCCCTGGCCCAGCTCCCTGTGCATGGTGATCTTCTCCCTGGCCACTTCCCACTCATCCGGGACGTACACTGGCACAAGACAACACACAGCAAGTCAGTGTCTCACACCCGTTTGCGTTCCATACGCTGCGTTCCAAGTTTAAGACACTGACAAAAATACTGTTTAAGACAAAGTACCATGTAGAACATTGTTATGGATTGCTATTGCCAAGTGTGGCTTAAAATGGCAAGCCCAAGATACACAGTGTACCCATGTGTAACGTTGTGCCCAGTTCCAATGTTCAAGTACTGATGTAAATGGAATGCAGCACATGATACTGCAGAAAAAAAAAAAAAAACTCACTCTCAGCAGCACTGAAGTACTCTGGGTTGACAGATGCATAAAGGACTCCATTCCCCAATCTGTCGCTGTTCCTGTTAACACAAACACAGCTCAGTTAGCCAACCGGCAGCTCTGCTTGTGGGAAGGATATGCAAACTTGACTATTTTACCACAGGGCAATGTTACAACAACACCTATTAACTCTAATTAACAGTACAAGAGTTGTTAAGTTTCACAAGCACAGCAAGGCAGAGCAACATTGTCAGGCAATGTGGAAAACATGCTCGTAAAGACACTCGCCTCTTTTTGTTCACAAAAAAGAGGATGGTGGAGAGGGCGGAGATGAAGAGCGTCGCTATGATGGGAATGACGATGACCAGGTAAAAGGCGACGGCATCATCTCCTGCCAGACAGAAGAGAAAAAAGAAAATGTAATTTGATCATCGACTTTAAATTTGGTAGAGAGAAAAAAAGTCAATATTAATTAATGTGTGAAAACTGCTGTATTACGTTTGGGTGGAGGCACATAGAAGGACACGCTCTCAGTCCAGGAACCATTCCCTGCCAGGGAGGTGGCACGCACACGGGCAGTGTAGTTTCCTGAGCCAAGGTTGGTGATCCGTGCTCCTTTGTACTCACGATAGTGCTGGCGTGACACACACTCATGCTTCTCAGGCTGGGAAAAGTTGAGGCAGTATGGAGAATTAATAGAAGTTACTTGTCACTTGTGCTGAACAATTTTGCAATCTAGTCTGAAATTTATTAACATAAGAGTCCACCCTTCACTCCAATATGTTTTGCTTGTTGCTGAGCATTACACAATGATGCACTACGTGCAAAGTTTAACACCAAAGAGTCTTGTTCACATTTTCATTTCTTAGTTTCTGAGTAAATAAGAACAGGAGTTTGTGACATCACAGCTTGTCTGAAGATCATGCTAATCCATTATGTAACTTATAGATGTGTGAAGTGGAAATATGCATCGGTGAATTATGAAATTCACATTTAAACTACAGCATTTTATTGATGTATCAATTAATGTGTTACATTTCGTATATTGTCATATGTGTGATGTTTTTCCTAGTTTTAAAGGTGGTTACAGTGCTCAAATATTATCAGGTTCATGTATTAAATACTGATTAAAAATACATGAAATCAACATTATTTATACAAGAAAACCCAGCTAACAATGCCTGTTCAATTTTTAAGCCAGATTATTTGTGTTGCAGCAGAATTTGGCCACGTTTATTACAAATGTCATCATTTATAAAAATTAAAAAAGCCACGAAATACACCAGATTTCAATTAAAACTTAATGGAACAACTGTTGGGGCAGATGTCTTTGTTTATTATATTACAGTGTTTACTATATAATGTCACTGCTCTGTGAGAAGTAAAAACCTCTGAAAAGAAGTCTTTTCGTGAGCTCAGAGAAACACCCTATTCAGCTAACTCATACATGTGACATAGAATAAGAATACGGTGATATTATGTATTATATATATGTACGTATATTTCCCAGAAGTCGTTTTTATTAAGGGTCAAGAAGTACAGTAGATGCAATGTTTAAACATTTAAACCTTCTTGAGGAAAAAAAAATTATTTATTATCCACCGCAGTAGTTTTATATGCATGTGCACTGCAAGTACTTTTGTGTGTACTAATATATCTAAAACATGTCTGAGGGGATCTTAGATTTCACCCAGTCTGGCTCACCTCAGTCCCCAGACGAAACTTGACCTCGTACATCAGAATGAGTCCATTGGGCATGATAGGCTGTGGCCAGTGCAGCACGACACAACCCTCCAACTTGTCACTCCTCTCATAGATCACCTTTCCTGGGATGTCATCTGCTTTAACTGGAAATTACACACAGACACGCTTAATGTTACAACACGAACATGTCCACATGTCAGTGTAGCTTCTCATTCATCCAGGTCATGGTTCTCCTAATGTTTCTGGCGAGCGTGTCTAGATGTTTTTAAGATTCAATTCAATTCAATTCAATTTTATTTATATAGTGCCAAATCACAACATGCATTATCTCAAGACACTGTACATAGTAAGGCCAAAACCTTTACAATATTACAGAGAGAAAAGAAACCCAACAGTTCACACAATGAGCAAACACTAGGCATCAGTGGAGAGAAAAAACTCCCTTTTAACAGGAAGAAATCTCTGACAGAACCAGACTCAAAGATGTGCGGTCATCTGCCTCGACCGGTTGGGGTGAGAGGAAAATGGAGGACAGAGGAGAGGTGGGGGACAGAAAGGGGGGAGAGAAAGAAAAAGAGGGAGGTGACAACAGTTGTATCAAGTTTAGAATCAGTTATGTCATGTTTATAGAACTACAGTGTCATGTATACAAGCAGCAGCAAACATTATTGATAAGAAACTATACTGATGAACTTTTAATCAGAGCATAATAATAATGACAGCGGTATTATTGTTAGTGATAGTAATAATAATAAACAGAGGCAAAGACAGCATAACTAAGAGATCTAACTACAAGCTTTATCAAAAAGGAAGGTTTTAAGTTTAACTTCAAATGAGTGTGCGCCTCCTGAACTGACACTGGGAGATGGTTCCACAGGAGAGGAGCCTGGTAACTAAAGGCTCTGCCTCCCATTCTACTTTTATGGACTCTGGGAACTACAAGTAAGCCTGCGTTTTGGGACCGAAGTGAGATGTGTTTCTCACCTGCAGGTTTAGTCCTGGAGAAGACAAAAGCGCCGGCACTGCAGCGGCCCACCTCCTCGTTGCAGGCATGGATGTCAATGCGGTAGACTGTGAAAGGACGCAGGTTGGCGATCTCTAAATATTCAGCTGTGCTCTTATCTTCTGAAAAGGGGTACTCTTTGACTGGCGGAATTCCATCTGTGCTGTTGTAATCCGGGTCACGGGTGGTGTTCCCTAGACCATCCTTCAGCAGCGTGTTGTTAGCAACCCCAAAAACATCTCTGCGGCGACGGTCAGCAGGTCTGAAAAACATGAGGAACAGTTGATTTAAAGCACAGTTAGTGCTCTTATAAAAGTAAAAAACAAAACAAAACAATCTAAAGGATATTTGCATTTGTGTGTACTTGTATTTGGCTTTTCGAACACTGACCTTCTTTACTTATTCATTTATATCATTCCTTCCAATCATATAATAGGAAATCCAAAAACCCCATATAAAATGTACATAAAAATGAGCAAAAGCATTTTAGCTGAATCACACTGTGGGCTACTTATTTGTCTTTGTGGGAGAAGAATGTTTGTTACAGAGATTAAAATTATGGTTTTTGAAATAGCCTGAAATGGTGGGAAGAGGTAAATGCATCAGCACAAATGTGCAAAAAGTTTAAAAGGTCAAAAATTACTGTATCGAACTGATATTGTATCAGTAGATATCAGTAGATACATTGGTATTGGTATTCACAAAAAAAACCTGGTCCTAATGGTTCAGTTTAGGGCTAAGATTTGATTTGTCATTAGGTTAAGGTTAGGATTAAGTGGTTATGGTTAAGGAGAGGGGAAAACGCTGTTGAGACTCTCAGTGAATGGAACTCAGTGCAGTCTTCAAAAAGATAGCTGTGCAAACACGGTTGTGTGTCCAGATGCTGAATACTACTCCCAATGGAGTTGTGTAAAAGAATGGAGTCAGACAAAACATAGTGAACTGTACAGACAGACAGAAAGAAAAGCACGGAAAATATGTCACATTCTGTATTTGTCTGAAACAATGGGTCTAATCAAAAAAAGACATTTTTTCCAGACACACTGAGGTGAAGAGCTTTCATACTTTATTCAATAACATGTGGAACCACCTGGAGCTGGATATGGTCATTACCAAGGGCAAACGGCCAGTGACAGGTGAGACTGTAGCAACAGCAGAGGCACTGTGCCCACAATCACAGTTACCTGTGAAACCTGTTGGTCAGTTACTGACACAGTCACACAAAGTCTGGCTTTTCATCAAGTTGGGAAAATAAATAACCTGACAGCAGTTACAGTACAGAGATTGATGATTAAGATTTCTTTCTGGAACTATTAGAACAGGTTTTTTATTACAGAACACACAGCTCTCAGCTTAGACAAGAGTAAATACAGCAGGGTGACCTGATGGTCAAATAGTTGAGGCGCATACGCCTTGAGCAGCTGGTCCCCAGTATGACTCTCTGGTCGGCCAGATCACTTACTGCGATTCATTTTTCTACTCACACGCCCTGTTTCCTGTCTCCACTGCACTACCAAATAAGTGTATTAACATGTCCAAAAATTATAGAAAAAGACATTTTAAAATACTGTATATATTGGGGGGGAAAGGACAGAGACTACAATGTTTATCGACTAATCTGGAAATGTATTGACAACAGAATGAATGACTAATTATTTGGCCCATTACATTCTCCTAAATACCAAACTGATGTCTACGAATGGCTTTTTGTTGATTAAGTCACTGAACAAATGAGAATCCTCACAGCTAAGCAGTTTCAACAGAAGACAAGGCTCTTACAAAAATGGATCTCTTCAAATCAAAACAGACAATGATCATGTTTCTTCGATTGCCTGAAGTCAAGCATCCTGTGTGTCTGAGCAGACATTCACCTACAGGAGCTTTTAAACGCAGACAGAGCCGTGGGAAAGAGCAGTCGCACTGATATGTTAACATTCCTGTCTCTAACAGTCAGAAGCAGTGTGTTGCAGTCCAGTGTCCAGCACTCAAAAACCATCGGCATATAGCAGAAATATCAAAAGTATATGGCAACTGACAGGAATGCAAGGACACAGATGCATGAGTCTGATTCACACTGACGAGTAAAACTTGAGCAATCGTGTCTGAATGGAAAAGAACAAGAGAGGGAGATGGGGACTGAGCCCGCATGAAAGGAAACTCATTTTCACATGTAACATGAGAGTGTTAGGGTATGTGCTGCAGTCGTAACACCGTGAGAAGACTCCTCAGCTGATTGAAGCTTGACCTTTTAACTCATGAGTTAGTGCCACTGGTGTCCTGACCTCATCTGCTCAAAAAACATCTACCTTTATGCCGACTACTACACTTTCAGTCTTTGGCTGGTAGATCACATTTTGAGTGCTTGGCCCTAACTGTAATGACACACAGTGAGTTCACAGACAGCACTGACTGGTCTCTGTGGGAATGAGCCAATGTCATACTCAGTATCAGAATCATTCCAATACTGGTCAAGATTCCTGTATCGGATATTGGAAAAGGCACAAAGTGCACAAAATTACTTAACCTGGATAACCATTTATTAATGGGTAACTTAACTCTTCTGAGGCTAACTTCACCCAGTGCCTGATTTTGAAATTAGCTGCGTGAGGTCCTCAGTGAGACGTGCCTCTCGATTGCTAACATTGTGCACTAAAAGATGCAGAAAGAAAGATGAGGATGTGACAAATCTGGCATTTGTTGAAGGGGGGGGAGAGTCTGGGACAATAAGCCTTGCACCGGTTGGACAAGAGGGTGATGAAAGTGTGTACCAGTGAAAATATGAATGCAATAGCTGGTGCTGACTGATTTTTATCACAACATGTTTAATTTCATTGCTGGCAGCCATCATCCTTCTCCAAATGTAAATAAAGCAGTCGGCCTTCCGTACTCTCTGTGTGAGCATGATTCTATTTCTGATGGAGCTCTTCCTGCACTCATTCAACTTTCACTTGGATTCACTATACATTACATTTCCTGGCAGCTGTCTCATTCCAGAAGAAAAGGCTGAAAAAAGAAAAAAGGAAAACTAGTCTGAGACAAAGAGAGGGTGTGATGGAAAGAGGAGAGTGGAGCACACAGTGGAGAGGGACAGAATGGAAAACATTTCCCCTTTCTTTCTGTTTCTGTTTTCAACCACCCTCTTTCCCCTTCACCCCTGCCCCAAACACTGAACTTCTTTAAAAAGCCTTGCCCATTTTTTGTGTCTTTCTCTGGAGTGGTTTGTAATAATGCTGGCTTTGTGACAGTGGAGAGTCTGTAGATGTACAGACGGAGCCCTTCAGCTGCTGGCTCAATCAATCAACACAGCCAGATACAGAGGAGGAGGAGGAGGAGGAGGAAGAGGGCAAATATGAGTTCAATTACAACAGAAAGTGATGTTTTATTATTCTTCCTCCAGAGCAATATAAACACAATTTCAGAGAACTGTTGAAAAAAAGTGCTCAGTGATGCTGCTGCTGGAATGAATGAACTTCAGAAATGAATGAGCCTCAGAGGCATAATTTAGATACAAATTTATAAGATACCTGCTGAGCGTTCTTAATGTGAAACAACAAGTGTACAGATACATTGTAATGTGTATTTCTTTCAGAGGGATAACAGCCTGGGAAATTTCATTGATTCATGTAAATATGTGTAGTTCACAGTGTACTATATACAAAAGAAGCTGAAGTTTTAAAATATCACAAAAACCTTTGGCAAATATCATGCCATATTCATTACCACAGCCAAAATTTGAAAGATACAAAAGAGGAAAAAGTGCAAAAGGGCCATTAAGTTGCATGAGGGTTAAATATCCACCGCCACAAGTAAGTTAAAGGATAACACAATACAAATGTCATTCCCAACTGTGGGGAACAAAAGCCTTAGACTCCTTAATCATATTTCTCTCCTGGGTTTGTTTGTGTTGCCTAAATTGCTGCCTGCTATGTCCCTTAACATCCCCCGTGCCACTGTCGCCATGGCAACAGAAAGCCACAAGATTGCTAAGAGGGCTTTGGATCCTACTCAGCACGTCTCCTCATCTGCACTGGCCGACAAAAGGGCTGAGCCCAGCAGGCTGGCTGGGCCCCCATCCGCTCCATCAACACCATCCCACTTAGATCCTGTCAGCTTCACAGAGGAGCCACAACACGCACATTCTCACCTCATTCCTCATTTTGACCCATCAAAGCATACACACTCAGCCCTTTGGTGGTCATCTCAACAGAAACAAAGGAGTAAAAGACTTGTACTTATAGACACATAGGTATACCTTGGCAGAAAGATGGCATTGTGAAGAAAGTTCTCAAAGATCTTTAAAAAGACTCGATCATCCTTCTCCCGATCCTTTTCCTCTGGTGTCTTCTGGCAAGCACAGCACTGGCCCTTCTCTGACCCGGCCAAGTCTGACTTGGTGGGCTTGGTGATTTCCTCCATGTCTGTTAGTCCTGATGCCGGGATCCGGATTGGGATTTTCAGTTCTGTTTTGAGAGAAAACAACAGTGTTTGGTGGAGGGCAGCATTCTGCTTCAACATTTAAAAAGTCCGTTTCACTATAGAAAGTATAATTTCACATCTTGGGAAAAACATCTGTTTCACTTCTTACTCGGAACAATAGCACTCATGTCTGTATGAAAACATTAAGCTGCATTAACTTGGGTTAGCACTAGAGAAAGGTGGCAAGAGTAACAAGACTCTTGGTGCATTCAATTTGTAGTAGGAACTCGGAGATTCCAAGGTCAGTGCAAGGAATGCCCCCGAATGCCCCATTACTAGCACTTCTTTCTTATTTTTATAAATCAGTCATACACATAGTACTACAGCTGCAACTTTTATTCGATTAATTGATCAACTATTCATCAACTATTTTGATAATTGAGTGATGGGTTTGAGTATTTGCCAGTCTCCTTGCTCAATTTAACAAAGAAAGAAATCATTAAAATTTATTAATTTTGGTTTGTGGACAAAATATGACATTCAATAACATCATCATTTCCAGGTTTGGTAAACACTGATGAACATTTTAGGGACTAAACAGTAATAAATTTTTTCTTTTTTTTCTTTTTTTTCTTTTCAGCTTCTCACTGTCTAGGAGTCACTGCTGCGGATAATCTGCACACATGATTTGACAGATTTTTATGTCGGATGCCCTTCCTGACACAACCCACTGGCATCAATTTAGAGTGTCCAATTAACATTGAACAATGGGGATTGGGTACATTACTCGGGGGCGCCCCACCCCTTGACCTGGTGGGGACTCAATCCAGCAACAAGCCAAATTCCCTTTCCACTTGTCCATGTATTAAACAAATACTTGATTAATCAAGAAAATAATCGATAGATTAATTGATTATGAAATAATCGTTAGTTGCAGCCCTACATATTACTCTAAATTTTAAGACATAGACATGTTGCTACCATGTTTGTGGGAGATAAATAGCATGAGCATTGTTATCAACTGGTATTGTTAAAAATGGCTACCCCGAGATAGCTTTGCATTTTGGACTTCTCAACTGGAACAGAGTGAACCTCACTCCCACTTCCAAATTCTGATATAAATAGAGCAGCATCTCTCCCAGGCCTTTGGTCTTGTTTATCAGATTGTGAGCAGCATAATTCAAAACATAAAGAAGGGATTTTAATCAGCTCCACACGGTCACATGCCACACAGTAAGTGACTCGGTTTCTATCAATACAAGTAAAATGAGACTGCTGCTACAGGTTGGCGTATGACAGAAAAACACCAAAAAAAAGTGCTCACAGAAAGCTTTTGACGTGAATTCTGCTGCTCAAAAAAACCCCTGACTTTTCAGCAGTTTGATGGGATAAACACTTCTTGTTCCTTCCCACCTATACCCCACGCTGGACTGGCCATAGGCCAATGCCCGGTGGGCCGATGGTGATTTTTGCCCTTCAGGCAGATGCTGTGAAGTGTGTCAAAATAACACAGGTGTTTGCTGGTGGCTATGGTGGAGCTTCAACTTCAGCCACAGGTAACGATGGCGGAGGTGGCCGTCAGGTGGATGAAGGGAATCTGAACCCTATCCTATATTCAGAATCCCATCATAAATTGTTCATTGTTTGTTCAGGAGGTTCCTCTAAGTAAGTTCTGTATAGAGTACATGACCCAACTATTTTCCCCACACTTTTCTAGATACCAGTACTGTAATCATATAAGTAAGTCCATCAAGTGCAACAATTCTATCTCAGCTTCCTTTCTTTGTCTCCTTTCACTTTTTAAAGGTTGCCATGTTTGAGGAAACATTCTGTGTTGCTGTGCTGTTTATTGATGTGGTGAATAAATAGTCTATGAAAATATAATTTATCATTTTAATATTCATCTACAAACTAGACCAAACAGCCTTTTGGTTTCCTCTAAATACTGTAAAGATTGACAGGATAGTGAAGGTTTAAGCTTATTAGACAAGTACATATACACCAACAAGGCTTCATTGTCTTTCCAAATGCCTGGGCCGATATTTTTATCCCAGTCCAGCCTTGCCTATACCCACAAATGGTCCTTCAGTCAGGTCTGATAGTATTGCTTGAACGAGTATGTTTTCAAGTGAAGGATGCAGCAATTATTACTGTTGTTTTTGTTCAATGAACACAGGCCAAAGGTAACATACTCCCGCTTTAATCATCTAAATGAAGAAAATAAGCATGTCTTGCCCAAAATGTAGAACTATTCCTTTAAATGAGAAGGAAAAGAGTAAGCCCAGTCATTTAAACAGATTCTATAGCGTGCTGTGGTTTGTAGAATAACTGAAGCAGACCTTTGGAGCAGTAGTTATGTTGGTAGAGCTCCCTGTCCTCAGGCTGTTGCTGCCAGCGGACCAGGTAGTAGGTCAGATTGCCATTGGGAAACACTGGAGGCGACCACTTCACCACCAACTTAGTTGAGGAGTTTGCAAATGCACGGGCATCTTTCGGCACAGATGGCACTGTAGTGGGGCCAAAGCAGTGGTATGTTATATTTATATGTTTTAATTCTGCGGAAAATACTGCTTCTGTATTGCTATCATCAGACTTACCTGATGGACGTGTGCGAATGTAGATGATATCACTCTTTGCCCCAGTGCTGTCTTTGTCGTCCACCTGCAGGGTCACGGCCTTCACAAAAATACCATACTGTGTCCAGGGTTTGAGGTGAGGAAGACTGACCTCTGGGTCGCTGTTTTTATCTTGAGGAAGATCCACATCCACCATGTGCCAGCTGTTGGAGCCACAGCCATCCTGGCCATCAAACTCTGTGATGTTCTGGAAAGGTCTGGCAGAAACATTAACATGGCTGAACATTAAGAAATAAGAGGACTTGACTTTATTAAGCATCATTTAACAAAAATCAAAAAGTGTTACACCTACTCAGATCAAAAGTGATTGTTGTATAGTAAAACATATTCTAGATCAAGTTTTGAACTGTTCTCTATTTTATATTACAATTATTTAAATACAGCTTTTGACTGAGAATGTACCATCAAGGTCGAAATCCATTTTACTCACAGGTTTTTGCTTTGGAGTAAATTAATTCAGCCTTTAGATCTTTTTTAAGGTGCTTTTAAGTCAGGGAATTAACAAACAGTGTCGTTTAAAACTTGCATTAGCTGATTTTGGGTGATTATTAAGCAGTGGACCCATTTCTGTTCTCAAAAACAGCTTATTATGCTTATACTGCTTATTATGTTTATCTATAATATAAATTATGATGTTCTCAAATGTCTTATTTTCTCCACAAATTAAAATTATTTTAATGATTGATTTGTTACATGAAGCAAAGAAACAAGAGAATATCTCCCTTAAAGAATCTAAAAAATAATTTTAAACTCACAAAAATTGTTTTAATAATAAAAAACACAAAATTAAATGATTATCAAAATAGTGATCAGATGATTCATTTAGTAATCGAATAATAATTAATTAATCAACTAATTGTTGCAGCCCTACACTGTAGTAGCAATTAATAATGATTACCCATATATGATAATCTAAATTTTTTTTTTTTTTAATTACTGTTGTCTGAAACACCAACTTCAATTTCACTTAAAGGTGATCAAAAATCAAAAATCAAGATTACTGATGTCTACTTAGATAAACTAAATAATATTTATGGTCAAAAACCTCATAGTCTCTTCAGATTAATCCAGTTTATTGCTGATCTCTGACAGCATCTGAATGGGTGCTCTGTTTCTGAGCTAATGCCCGCCCCCCAGAACACTGAGTCTCTTGCGATTGGCCAGCTACCAAGCGCATTCACACTCGCTTGTGATTGGCCAGCTGTGAGCGGACTAACTGCAGTTCTTCGCCCCTGAACCGCAGGAGCGTCAGTTTGAGTGCCTGCGTGGTTTAATTTACATGTAAAATAAACCATTTTAGTATAAGTTGTTCCCTATGCACACGGTTTCTCACAGCTCATGCAGCGGTTCGCTTTTAAAACAGCGAGCCGAGACAAACAGAAAACACACACGATCTCTGCCTTCCGCAGTCAGTAGTTAGCATACGTGCTAACCCAAGACACTTGCAAGCCAACACGAAAATACACACATTTCCACACAAGTCGTGCAGCGTTTTGCTTGTAAACAGCATCATATGGAGCTGAGACAAACACTCACTCATTTTCTACTGCTGCTGAGACAAACAGAAAAGGCGAACACACACGCTGCCTTTCAAATGAGGCTGCAATTAGCCGTCGTTAGCTATTGCTATTCAAGACAAGAAGCAGTCAAGCCACAAAGACATTATTACTTCATTTGGAAATACTTACATTGCCTTCAGGAAATCCATTATGGATTGTTGGAACTCCCTACTTGAGATGATGGATATGAAAATGAAAGATATCCACTCTGCTCTTTTTTCCTCATTAGAAGGGAGTCTATGAAGCGTCTGGTGTTGTTTTTGACAACCAGCAACAGAGCAACCATGAATGAACACCAGATTAGCACGTATGCTAACTACTGACTGTGGCAGGCAGAGATCAGTCTGTGCTCGCCCTTTTCTGTTTGTCTCGGCTCACGAGTGTCTGGGGTTAGCACGTATGCTAACTACTGACCGCAGCAGATAGAGATCGGTCTGTGCTCGTTTGTCTTGGCTCGTGAATTCTGGATAATCCCTCATGAGCCTAACCCTAATTTTGTATTTATGGAGGTAAGAATCTCCATAAACTCACTGTCTGGCAGTGAAGCAGCTCCGGGTGAGTCCTCCGTTCGGCTTTTTTTGGAGGAGGGGGTAAGAGGTGTTTTGGTTGTTTTCCCCATTACTAATCGGTGAAAACACGCTTCGATGTAACCCTCTAGATCCCTTTCTCCCATTTATTTTGATATTTATTTGGCGGTATGTAGAATAGAGAAAAATGGTCTAAGAGCACACCGCCACATTTGATTTGCACAGGTCTCACGTAAGTCTCACGATACTACAGCATACTACCACTCCTCCACCGTCCTCAGGACCTAATTCTACAATGTCATAAAGTTACAGTGGAGTTGATTATGTTCTTGTTACTTACGACTCCTTGTAGTAGACTATGAAGCTGATCAGGTCTCTGTTGTTTGGGTGGTAGCGCTCCCATGTCAGTTTGATCGCATGGCTTGTCGTCTCGTTAGTCTTTATCTTCAGCGTATGACTCTCACCTGTTGGGACAGAGCAGGAACCTCATTTAAACTCATTTACATCTAACGTCCTAGCTCAGGGATATGTGGTGGTACGGTGTCTAGCACTGTTGTTTCACAGCAACAAGGTCCAGGTTTGCAACCCAGTCTCCTCCCACAGTCCTTTCAGCTTATGTCAGCTGGGATTGGCTGGTGTGACCCTCATGAGGAGGATAATGTGGTAGAGAATGAATAGATGAATCAAAGTGTCAGGGAATTTCAGACTTTTGTAGAACGGTGAAAAAGTGCCTGGAGTCTGTGATGAGTTAAACTGAGGGATTCATTTGAATATGCTTGGCCAAGGAGAACAGAGGCAAAATCAAGACAGGCATGTACACAGCCTGACACTACCTCCAATTCTGAAGATCAGTCCTCAAGATGACACATATAACATCCATCTTATGACCTTTGACCTAATTCAATAAAATCATAATGACAGAAACTCTCTCTGGAATAATCTGCTCTCGGCTCCAACATTATCTCTATTTGGGTTCACACCAGGCTATGATTTTAACACAAAAGCTGTCTCTTGAAGCCAACCTTGAAAGTGGCTTAGTCGGTACAATAAAAAGTTCTCTTAACAACTGGACTTTCACCTCGCAAAAACTCTGTCTATGGGTTATGGAGGCAAAGATCACCACATGACAAAAATATTCAAGTTTGTGCAAAAAATACTCACAGCTGGCTCTTTCACCATTGTTACGAAAATCGCCTTCCTCTGGCTTCACTGATATTCCCGTCTTCTCCCACATTGTGTGGATCTCAGACATGCAGAGTTTTGGGTTCAGACGGAAGAAGAGACGACCGGTGCGTATTGTCAGGTTGTGCTGACTCCAGTCCCACAGGTACTGCAAGTGCTGGTTGTTGATGGCGGAGAATGAATACATGCTGATAACAGAAAAAAAAAAGAGCAAGTTCAGACCATTTTAGATCGGTGTTAGCATTATTATCAGCCATTGTTAAATTTATATTTTTTGCCACCTGGTGTCAGAGGTGGATTACAGTAAGCTGAGGTTTGTATGATTATATAATGAGCTTCATTCACTAGTATTTGTGGAGAAATGTTCTTATTCTTCACACAAATAGATCTAGGCACAAAATCACTGTCAGATAAATGAAAAATGTGCTGTTTTTGATCTCGTCGCCTTACGTTTGTTTGTGAATACAAATCATTGTAAACTGGCAGATGCATGTCTGCTCGGTGCACTCAGTATATTACCACACCTTTATCTGTATGATCCGTATAAGAAAATCTGTTGGGTGTCTCATGAAGAGAGCGGTGCATAGACCACAGACACTGAAAGATGATGAGATATGAGAGATGGGGCCAGTTGCAATTAGTGAGGGTAATCAATACAGCTAAACAATAATAAATAATATAATTTTTCAGCCCAGATGATGCAGGAAAAATTGCCATATAGTCCATTGTAGACTAAACTAAATGTACTGGTATACTGTATAATGGATGGAAATTTCAAAAACAGTCATAAATACTAGAGATAAATGAGATTTGGATTAATCGAATAAATTAGCGTTTTCTTTTAAATAATACTATTCATTCAGATCGATAAAAGATTTCTGTTTACATTGTCTAGGACGCAACGGGGCCTTTGTCATTTGTGCGTACGCATGCAGACAAAGAACAAATTTAGCTAAGAACATATTGCTTAATCCCAGAATGGTGTGTTATGGTGTGTAACATTAGTACCGTTTGGTGACTTGTGGCTGTCTGCCTCTGTTTGATTTTCATGAGAAGAAAACAGAAACCATTTAACATTATTTGGATGCTGTGTCCTTCCATCATTAATGTGTATACAGCAGCAGAACGGGGGCGGGGTCAAGAAGTGTTGACTCTTTCCATGGGACCTTCTCTGTGCTTTCATTCTTACTCCAAGCTGTTTGCAGGCGTGTCACCTTACTGGTGTAATTATGGTGCTGCCCACGTCCGTCTTGACATAACACAAATTATCTGACGGGAATGTTGCCAGGTGACATGAGATCCAAACACTACTATAATGAGACAAATTGACAATTTCGATATTTGTTTGGATGTAACAGACGTAGTTACGCAGATTTGTGTGAACACACCGATTGTGTTTCAGGCTTAATGTGAGACATGAAAAAGAAACAGCATCATGTCAACACTGTGAGCACCCTCCACGGCATTCCTCTGAGTGAAACCTTATACTGGGAGAAACAACGAGAAGGGCAACTGACTTTCCCGTGGCCTCTTTAGCCAATTCCAAAAAAAAAATAAAAAATAAAAATAAAAACTCTCCCTCATACTACATCTATGACTGCTGCTGATATCACAGTCACAACAGGGCTGATTTAACTGACTTTCTACTCACTTATCACTTACTTATCTGGGCCCTCTCGGCATGAGCTCATGAATCGCTTTTAAAATGATAACTTAATATCTGCAAAAACAAAACCTAATATGTTTATCAAATCAAGTCAATGTGCACATCCGTCATCACGGCAGACATTCACACCAACATTTCTGCAACTTCAATTACACGTTGGTGACAACCTCCCTGCGAGTCTGTTTTGCTCACGTCCTCCTATTCCGCTTAGTCACCACAAGTATTCACAGGCAAAAAAAAAGAAAAAGTTGCAGACAAGACATACTTGTCGATGAGTTCCTGCCCATTGATGTAACGCAAGCTCTTGAGAAAGGAGAGCGAGCCAAGTGCGTGGGAGTGTCGAATTTTCACGTAACCCGTCACTGTCTGGATCAGTCCCATGAAGCTCTCCAGCTCAGACGCTATGTTATCTGGGGACCAGAGATAAACAACAAACACAGACACACAAACAGAGGCACACATACACACAGAGAGAAAGAGTCAGACAGAAAAGCACAGAGATACATCAGAGAGTAAAAAATAAAACAGCATATAACAAAGTTGCATTTAAAAATCCACAGGGACTATCTTAGAAAGTCAGACTAGCTCTTACAACAAATATCAAAATGAACACTAACTTGTATGTGCTTTATCATATGTAGGGATTAGCTTGTGAGCCATTCTGCCACAAATAGACAGATTCATAGTATTATGTGATAATTGGGTTTGAGCACGGGAAGTAGAAGTACTGTTGCCCTCCTGTGCTGCATTAGTCATCATAATATACTGCAGCACAACAGCATGCAACACAGTGTAGAAGTAAAGTTTTGTATATACAGAATATATACAGTAACACATATACACTCTAGATAATTGCATTGCAATTTAGTAAAGAATGATGTTTAAAAGTCTCTTCTCTTCTCTTCAAGATTCACTGTGTAATAAATCCAGAATGTGACCGAGCCCATTAAAATGTTTATGTTTATTATTCTCTATTACATGTGTAACAGAGTTATGTATACACATTGTTTAATATTAGTAACAATATGCATTTGTGCAATTTATTTCATTGCGATTTGGTTATAATGTCAAGATTTTGAGAATTTTACCTCCATGAGATGATTTTCTTGTGATCTGTGTTTTGTTTTGTTTTGTTTTGTTTTGTTTTGTTTTGTTTTGTTTTGTTTTGTTTTCATCTTCTCTCTGTCTAGGGGTCACCACAGTGAATGATCTGCTCACATGATTTGGCAGATTTTTACGCTGGATGCCCTTCCTGATGCAAACCACTGGGATCAATTTAGAGTGTCCAGTTAACAATGAGCAATGGGGATTGGGCACCTTGCTAAGTGGTACCCCAAGGCCTTGATCCGGTGGAGACTTGTCCATGGGCTGCCCCTGTTACTGTTACCCGTGTCTCCTTTGTACATTGCTTTTCTGGAATGCACCTTTACTGTTACCTTTGCATCTCTCCTGGGCTTCCGTAGCTCCCTCCAGTTTTGATAAGGGTAAGTTGTGTAGGAATGCTGCTCCACATTCGTTCTGCTTTCTGTTTGTTATTGTACCATTTGAGCTAAAACTTTAAATGTATTTTGTTCTTTGATAGTATATACATATATACTAGCCATCCAGGCTGTTTTTTTGTGTAACTGTGGTCAAAAATTAGTTTTATAGACAATTTTATTCTGATGTTTTTGGCATGAGTCAGGACCATTGTTCTGCACGGTGTCATGTGACGCTGCAGAGATTTTGCCTTTATCACCGTAGTTAGTGCTGCTGTACATGTGGGAGCAGGAGGTTCGGAAAAAGGAACCGAAAGACAAATGTGTGTTTTGTTGTCCTATGCAGAGCACTGATGAAATGCTGAAAACAAACATGATGCTGTGACATGTGGGATCCAAATCACTGCATGTGCATTTTATGATTGACGATCACAAATAAATAATAGCACCTGAAAGTTCCAATATTTTAAGTTGTTTTGATTTAATGGAGATTCGTGGAGGGTGTATAATATTAGGCCATTATTGAAGTCTTTAAATGAAGTCTGAAGAGACTAAAAAAATGTAGATTTTATAATTAATAAATTGCGATGCCGAGAAAATGCAGTGTACAGAAACTATACTACTATATGCTCTATCAAACTCAAGTTACACAGTTAATAAACTTTATATAAATTTGAAATGGTGACATTTTTGTCACTTGTTTTAAAGTAAAGCTCTTTTATTTGTCAAGTCTATGTGGAGAACAGGAGTAGATTTTTACCTCAAAATGTACCTTAATGACTCAGACTTCACTTCAACTCTGTTTCCGTCTGCTAAGCTTATTTACACTACAGGACTTTGAGAAGATGTGATGTGAAAAGCACTATGCTTCTGCGCTGATGCACTCACTTCCCCGGCGAATGTTGATGTCCAGATTGCCCTCGATAACCGTGCAGTCCTCCAGGGACTGGGCAGCATCCACAGAGTCGATGACGTGGGATGTGCAGACCTTGTCGCACAATCCATTGCAGGAACTGCAGAACATACTGTAAAGAGGCAAAGGGAAGGAGCGAACAAGCAGAGATAAAGAGAGAGAGAGAGAGAGAGAGAGAGAGAGAGAGAGTGATCGAGATGCATGGGAACTCCTAAAGGAAACACCCCCCACCCTTAAATAATTCGTCCACTCCCCTCAGCTCTCTAGCATTCCAAGGGATTCAGGCAAATAAATTCACTGTGTCATACAAGGTCACCTCTCACATAGAGAGAATAATCTTTTATGGGCCCTCATCTGAACTCATGAGAGAGTGATTCACTGTACTGACCTCACACACAAAGCAGCAAAAAAAAAATGCACAGGAACAGAGAGTCATCAAGAAAAGTTTGAGGAATCAGGAGACAACGAAGCGAGAAAAGCGGGACAGAAAAAAAATGCTTCCCAAATTCATTTTCACGATGTCAATAAAGAGGCTACAACATCGACCAGCTCATTCCTCTGTGTCTGAAGTCCAAACATGAATCCTTAATGCTCCAACTTTCGCTCTTGATCTTAACATGCAAACAAGCACCTCCAGCTTTTAGACCTGCTTTAAGAAAGGGGCCTGCAGAGGCCTGGTTCAGGTGAAGTTCAGCTCAAGGATACTTGATGCAAATGAATACATTATGCATAAGTACACAGTGAACACAAGCCGCTGTAGAGTGTGTGTGAATACTGAAGATAAAGCACACATGTCAGGTTATAAATCACTCGAAGACCTCTCTGTGAAAATGAGCAGTCCTTTAAGGAGCTCTAATGCCTTGTCAGTGACTTGATGATTATCTATCTTGAGGAGTATTTTTTCATCAATGAGTGTTTCTCAAAATTAAGGAAAGCCCTTCAAGCGGCTAAATTTCAAGATGCCATTAAAATCCTAATTGTGGGACTAGACTAATAAAGGATTATCTTATCTTAGACTGAACCCTATCACAGGATGCTTCCAATTGTGTGGAAGCATCCCCCCTCCCAAAATAAATGTATTATTTATATAATACTTTCAAAAAAACTTTAGTGTTGCAATGATGCACACTTGTTAGTCTGTTCATTTATGCAATCCCAGAATGCTATAGGAGGAGTCTCTGTGAGACCTAAATTAGAAGAATCCTCTCTACTAAGGAACGACCCTTGACTTTGAGAAATACCAGTGGTGTCGAATAGCATTGTGTTTCCAAATCAGACATAAACAAGAAGTGAATGGTGCATCTTTACCGATTCGTCTCGTTGCGTGTGAAGCCAGAGGGGCAGTCGATCATACATTCTCCCCCGTGGATGACAAAGTGATTTTCACCGGGCAGGTGCACTTGTGAACACAGATCCATGGTGATGCAGCGCCAGCCTTCAAACTTGTAGGTCCCAGGGGGACAGTCTGGGACACAACGGTCCTCGTGGAAATAGTGAAGGCAGGCGGAGCAGGCCATGTCGTTGTCGGGTTCGGTGCAACCGCCTAAGCATTGGCTATGGCAACACTCCCCCTTTTCTGTGCAAGCCAGGCCACAGTGAGCTGGACATACTGGAGGAGACAGAAACAAAACGCAAGAGGTCAGTTTTTTGGTAAGTGGTAGCAGTCTACAATGCTGGACACCTAAACAACAAAATAAAAATCAATGATGGAATTATAAAAGTAGAGATTACGGCCCCATTCAGACAAGTTTTCGCATGACATTGAATCTGGCTTCTCCCGCCCTGTATTCAAATACATACTGATGTCATAACTTACCACAAGAACATATATTTGAATTTTAACAATTTTATCCTGACTGGATATATTTGTCATCTGTTAGTGTTTTTTTCCTCTGCACAAGAGACAGGAGAAGCATCTCTTTTCTAGTTTTTAATAGCTCTACTCATGCTACTGTAACATGAGATAAGATTTTTATGTGGCAGAAAAACTTTTATGTGACAGCACTGACATAAATTCACATATGAGCAGTGATTAGCCTGAAAAAAATACTCTGATTACACAGCTGGTCAGTGGATGTCAGCTGAGGAGGTTGTCTCTACTCCATCCTGAGGTCAGATTGCAGTCATGCAGCTCAGGATCACGTGTGTCCTGAAATCACCTCTGAATTCGTTTTTTGTGATCAGATCTGAGGACACAGTCCATGACCGGATCACTCACAGACAGACAGATGTTACCAGGTTTGAACGGGGTCCGTGACTTTAATGCAAATGTAGAAAAGAAAACAAACATTCTAGACATTTATCAATGTTAATTATTCATATACCTTACTTGCCAAAAGGCCAGAAAGCGAAGAAAAGAGGAGTAACAACCGTAGGTCTTGGTTATGTACAATCCCCACCCACTCACCCTAATGCAATCCATTACAACATCTTTGCCACATATGCTCCCTTTTGTTAGCTTCTGATGTTCAGTTTATGTTAGAACTCTTGAAAGAAAGTTGTGTTTACTCCTGAGGTCATAGTTTGTGATGGGTTGTACTGGACTTGATTATACAGAAATGTGTTTGCAATATCCATGGCCAAAACATTTGAGACATCTCTCACTGTAATGAAGCCCAGTTGCAGTGCAGTTTACATGAGTAAATATAAATAAACGAGAGAGACATTGATTTATTCATGAGACAGAGTGCAGGTTTGGAAACAAATGCAATTGTTCTGTGACATTTTAAAATGAGTCTCTCAGCTATAAGGTTGTGGGTTCTATTCCCGGCCATGCTAGGTTATATATACTGATGTGTTCTTGGGCAAGAAATTTAACCCCACGTTACTCCTGGCGGCTGTGTTGGCAGCATGTGAGTGAGTATAAGAAGGCTTGTGATAGACAAACGTGCTGCACATACTGTAGATGTGATGTATGACGATTTACCAGTCATAGAACTGACTGAGGTGCAAAGCTACAACAAGCATAGGTTTTTAACTTTAAGTTAAAAAAAAACATTCTAATTTCACCTCATACTCAAAACACATTTTCCACCTGTCGTAGGGTATCCGTGACCGGAGGTCTTTCCGAGACAGAGGACGTGAGGCAGGAACGTAGTTATGATATAGTTTATTCTGTACAATATTTACAGTGCTGATTCTCCTTATTTCTCCTCCTTTTCCTCAAAAAGAACATAAATAAAAACGACACAATGGTAAAGTAAAACAAAAAGAAAAATGCGAAAGGCAATTAAATGCTAATGACCACAATGGTCAATGAAAAAAAAAACAGCTAACTAGCGCAGCAATAGCTTGTCAAACACTATCACATTGCACTGGTATCCACCTACTTGCACAGGTCTTTTCACAACAAAAGCCCCCTACAGACTGCAAACTGTACCCTTTTATAGGGAACCCATTCCCACGCCTCCAGTGGACCATACCACCTACTCAGGTGAGACGGGGCAATACCTAACCTGAAACTCCAAAATCTCAAAGAATAACCAAATAAAATTTTAAAACAATGTCTGAATATATTCCCCTGGTACAGGAGACAAAACTGCCCATATGGAGCACCAACCCCTATTATACTTAAACACAGGACAGAAAATCATATGATGGAGATGATACCCTTGGGTGGGACGCGCACCGCTCCGTGAACGCGCACGCGTCCGACCCACAGAGACACAGCATAAATAGCAGACAGTGAAGGTGCGCGCTCCCTTTCGCTCCCTGAAATGCTGCCGGTAGAACACGTAAGTTATTTCTAAACTTGTGATTATGACTCTAAACCGTGTTTTATTCTGTCGGAAGAGAATGTTGCACAGAAATTATACCTGACCGGCGACCTGAGTTCTTTGTTTAGCTGCGTTACTACTTAAACACATTGCTGCGGTTCAGCGCGTGCACTCACCAAACTCCGACAGCAATGTGTTCCGCGCTGCTAGCAGAAATATAGACACGCAGCCCGTCAGTAGGCAGACACGATAGTATTGTCCGGTATAATACTATGGCACATTCCTCCCCTACGCAACAAATGTTTCCCCATGAGTCGGGGCTTACGTGATCGCCCCGTGATGACGCGACATCGAGTCGCGGCATCACACCACCAAACTACTGGAAACAAACAGAATATGACAAACAGTTTGTCACATTTCTCGTGCAGATCCTGCAGAATAACATTACAGCATCAGCCTTTATCTTTCCACATCCGGAAGTGAGACACAGGAAAATCAGATTAGTGCTTGCTGACTGTGTTACCAAGCCATGGATGAAAATTCTAGACAGAAGCCCTTCAGGAGAAGCAAATGTGAAGTGAACAAAAGCAGACGATTCCCACCACTTACTAACCCCGAGAGCTCGAGGAGCACCTGGACTTGAGAAGCCTCTCTGTCTCGCTTAATACTTGCTCTGGGAAACAGTGAGCTAAATGTGTTAATGTTTCTTTTGGGATATATGTAACATTAGTCATCTGTGTCATCACTGTGATATAATTTTAGCATCGTTAACACTGCATGTAAGTAAACAAACTCCTGCCCCACACGGACTTGTGTTGTCCGTATACTGGCGCTTTAACTGTTTACTATTTATTGTAAGGGTCTTTGTTATTGCTGCAAGACAAATTTCCCCACAGGGACAGTAAAACAGAAATGAAGTGAAATAAGAGGCACAGCACTCCTGGCTCCTAAGCAACCGCCTCCTGGTGCTAAGCTAGAGCAGGAAGGATTTGTCTGTGTGCTCAGACAAAAGCACACTGACACACATTTCACCACTTTCTTACTTCCCCTGTCATCGTTGTCATTACCTCAGCCATCTTCAATCGATGAGTGAGTGTGCATCTGACATATGCACATGGTGAATATTTGTTTGTGCCACAGAGAGAGAGAGAGGATGTTGTTTATTTGCTTTTCATTTCTGTGAATCAGTGAAGAAAAATGAAGCCCAGCTGCTCAGCTAATCTCATGATGAATATTCCATGTTGCTGTAAAACCTTTGTATGAGGTTAAGACAGAACACGCCGCATGCAGGACAGAAAATGCTGCAGAGCAAACAAATGATCATTCTCACTCCTGACAGTCTCTCAAACGCTTGCCATTCTTTCTCACTTTCAATTGAAGCACACAGTGCAGAAGAGGTGAAATTACCTGTTTGGAACATTCCTTCATGAATCGAGGAAAAAAAGAAATAGAGCAAACATCTCCATGGAGGACGAAATTCTCCATAATCTCATTCAGCTGGAGCCAAATATGTTTTTATTTATTCCTGGGATACTGTACTGCAGTGGCTCAGGATTTTCCAGTAATTGTGTCCTGATAAGATGGGGCCTTTGCTTATGTACATATATCTTTAGACACCATACAGCAGTGGTCTCAAACTCAAATGACCTAGGGGCCACACAAGCTTCAAGTCTGGACAGGAGGGGGGTCAGTCAAGTGGAAAAAAGGTCCAGCTGTAAACCAACTATTTCAGTCGGGGGGATGATAAGAGCCCCAAATAAAATCACATTTAAATCATGATGTCAGCTCCAAAATTGTTTTTTTTGATGATATGTTGCATTATTTAAAAATACAAGTTTTTGCTTTGACACAGACCATCATGGAGTTCACACTAAAACACATTTATAAAGCTAAATGAAATGTGTTAATGTTAATGCATGAAATCAACTTGGGGGCCACATGTAGCCAATGGGATTGAGACCTCAGCCACACAGTATACGATTTTGATTTGGTTTATTGATGCACACGTTCAAAAATACAAATAAATAAATGCGAGGGAATATGGTGATGCAAAAAAACAAAAAAAAAAACAAAAACAAAGGGGGATTGCTTAATGCATACTGCAGAACATATATCTTAATCTTAAATGTGAGTATATATATATATATACATAAAGTATTACTGTAGAGAGAGAGAGAGAAACATCAGCCAGGCTTCATTTTCTTGGAATCCTACCAAAAGGGGGCAGCCAAGGCAAACTGTAATGAGCCTTATTGGAGGAGGTCCCTTTCTTCTGAATCATTTTAACAGATTCCTCCATGAGGAGAAATTCCAAACATGCATACATTCTGCCAGAAGTGTGTGTTTTTTTGTTTTTTTTTGGGGGGGGGGGGGCACTGCCTTAAATCCATATAAGTCGTCTGGGTTTCACTTGTATGACGAAGAACGTGCAGTATTAAGGATACAATCCTCTATTTATAGATGCTCTTAACGCAACCCTATTCCACACTGTGGCTCTCTACAGATAGCTATGCTATGCAGGGCTTTGTGGGTTTCAAAGGAACAGGACTACCTAACAAGGGGCTCGTCATAAGACTAGTCGTCACAATCCTTGGAGTGACATGTCACTCGATCAGGAATAAATTACAAGCATCATCAGCGCATCGGTATTTGACCCTGTTTAAGCACATGCTCACTTACAGAGGAGGAGACTAAACAAAACCTCGGCAGAGTCAAACTGCTAAAAGTGGGGATGAAGAGGTTTATGATCTTTTCCCTCATGAGTCCAATTTTCTATAGCCAATAGTGCCTTTCTTCAATTTTCTTCAGTATCAATAGAAATGTAATGCAATGTAATGCTTAACACCACTGGAGACACAACAACACATAAATGCTTTTTTTTTTTTAACTTCAACTCGGGAGCAAAACATAATAATTAATTTAAAAGATATATTCTTTTCATAAACTGGATTTTTACCAATTTTAAATGGATGCAATTTCCAATGAAAACTGTGTTATTATTTTTACATATACTTTATTTAGATAGTTACATATTTACATATATAGGGCCGCAGCAAAAAGAACCGGGTCTTGCATGTTCTCCCTGTGTGTGTGGGTTTTCTCCAGGTTCTCCAGTTACCCCCCACAGTCAAAAACATGGCCCCCATGGCCCTCATGAAGTGAAGTTGAATACATTTGAATAAAACAATACAAGTATAGCACACAGCTGCAATAATGAAGTTTACAAGAACAGAAATGTGCAAACTTGCTAACGCACATGGTCTCTTCCTGTGCAAACACAGCCAGGTAACCAACCCCTGCTTTCCATCAGAGCCCTGCCACACGGCGAGTGGCTCGGTACATTTCATCAATAGTAAACAAGACAAGACGACAGTAGGAGTAAGCAGTCTCCTCCTGAGCAGCCGCTGCGTCCCTACAACTGTCATTAAACAAAGCAGCCAGAGGAGGAGGAGGAGGAGGAGGAGGAGGAGGAGGAGGCATCACTAATAGGCTGAGAGACACTGCTTGTGTTTTCTTCTAAAGGTACTATCTTCCAGTCGGCAGACTATGCGAAGAATCTGCAGAATGCTCCAGGTTGCGGAGGATTCAAGGGGAAGAATGCTAATCCTCTGTTCCGCTGCAACTACACAATAACAACTTTGGAGATCACCGAGGAAACCTGAGTGGATGGAGTTATTTTAGCAACAAACACGACCTCGGATGAGAATGTGAGATATACGAGCGGGTGAACGTGAGAATTTGTATATGCAGGGTGTCATGTAAATCCTTCAACCATGTCTCACCCTGCCCCTTTTTCACCTCAGGCCGAGCTGAAACGTATCTTTTACCTGATACCTGAACAGTTTAATTTGTGTGTGAAGTGAAAACAGGTTACACAAACACAAAAGGATGACCTTACTAAATAAAAAAATAATTAAAAAAAAAACAGGTTGGTTGAGGAGAAGAGGATAGAAGCCATTTCCAGTTTGCTTGAGAATAACTACTTTTATGGCTAATGAAATATTATCTCCAGGAATGTGCCAAATTGATTACAAGAACGACTGATGTAATAATTGTGCAAAACTAATTATAGCTGTCAGCCATAGTGAAACATTAATGAGGGATGAAACAATTCATTCTTCATAACAGATCAAAGTGCGTGTGCTTTAAAAACCTGTGTGTGTCTATGGGTGAGGAGAGGTAGGCAGCCTGGCAGACAGTTGGGAAATCATTCATTATTCACAGTGGGGCCACGGGGGAGGGACACCGGGGGGGGAGGGGTGTGGGTTAAACCCGGGAGCTGCTTACTGGTCCAATCACAGGCAGGCATGGGGCGGATCCAACTCTCATGATGGACATGTTATTGAGTCTGGAGCAGAGATGGTAAACAAGTCCTCTCTTGAGCAGGCATGGAGGGGAGTGTAGAGAGGGTGGGGTGTGGGTGTGTGGGGGGGTAACCATAGCAATTAAGCGCTGGCTTTTCCACAGATTTGGATAAACTGCCGAGTTAAGGAAAAACCTGGGCAAATGCAGTTTACTTATGAACAACAAGCCTTGTTCCTGTAAATTGTGCTGGTAAAATAAGTAACAAAACATGGAGCTTGGAGCTTGGATGGATATATATATATATATATATATATATATATATATATATATATATATATATATATATATAGTGCCAAATCACAACATACATTATCTCAAGGCACTGTACATAGTAAGACCAAAATCTTATAAAATAACTAAAACTAACAAATCAGTACATAATAGCAATATTATAAGAGAATAATAAAAACATCAGCCGTATTATAAATAAATAGTGGAGCAGATAAATAAATAAAAACGTGTTAACTACAGCTATTGTCATTGTGAGTTTTCATGTGGACGCACATTAAAGTGACAATCACACCACCCTCTGGCTCCATTCTATAAAAGGGGCTGCAGCTCTATTAGGCTATGATTAAATTTATCTCAGCATATCTCCATTTACAAAAGTATTCACTCTGCTGTACATGACAATAACCCATTGCAATAAGGGAGAGCAAGGTCTTCTAGTCTGTGCAGAGACAGTGGCCAGAAATATCAGGTTTCCAAAGCTGAGAGCAGTAGCAGTAAGTAAGGTAGCAGAACAGAAGTACAGTAGGAGACAACAGACCTATACTATCATGGGCTGTCTCAGCCCGGAACAGGGCTGACCCCCTGACTCCGCCACACCCCAGCTCCCTGAGCTCCACCAGGCCACATCCTCATCCGGCAACCCGATCCTCTCTGGGAGCCCCCAGTGGATCACTCCAGACACTTGTTTGAACCACATCAGCTAAGACAGCCAGAGAGACTGGATGCTTCCTTCACTCACAGCCAAAGGCAAACCTCATCAGGGATTCCACTGCTGTCTTACGGCTACAGTGATAAGGCTCTGTCTTACACCCGGAGCTAGGAGACTGTACAATATGGGAAAAATCATAGGTTGATTCTCTGGACTCTGGAAAAAGTTTTCTTTTGAGACGTTTGAGCAGAGAGTGACAACATATTGTAAATACACTCTAAAATAAAATATCTGCTGTTCATGATCTGTGGTACATGATCTTAAATCAATATATCACACAGCCCTACCCAGAGCAAAGTGGCACAAAGAATTTCTAACCAGTTTCCAACCAATGTACTTGACATTTTCACAAATTACTCTTGCATGTAATACATTCAACTGGACCTAAACTGGCCTAGATGCCTTGTGCATGTTCCACAGTTCTTGTCCCTAGGCTGTGACCTGAAAATAACAGAAGAAGCCGATAAAAGCCTGAACAAAACCAGACTAGTGCATTTTTGGACTGAATTAATATTTTGAAGTTAACTGATGGGAGAAAGTAGGGCTGCACAATGAATCACGGACTATATGAAATCACAGTATGACCAGGTACAACATAGCATACCAGTGGTGAACACACACAAGCCTGGCACAGGAGCAATGGGCAGCACCTACCTGCAACTGGGAGCAAAGGGGAACTGGGAGCGTTGTTCAGTGGCACCCCAGCCAATGCACCCCCAGAAGTGTGGGTACTCTTAATAATGCCCGTAGCAACATTCCTCTCTGCATTTAACCCATCCTCTACTTGAAACCTTCCTAGAAATAGAAGCAGTGGGCAGATAGATAGATACTTTATTGATCCCGAAGGAAATTCAAGAACTGGCAGGGATTCAAACTAGCAACCCTCCAGTTAAAAGCCCAGTTCCCTTTCCACTTGGCCAGTGGCTGCCCTAAAGCTCTTGTAGAAAGACACAGAATTATGCTCACATGGACATGGACAAGTCATTAAGGTCTGTGAAGTAAGGGTTTTAAAATAAAAATGACTAACAGTGACAAGCAAAGAAGTACATCGCCAACTAGAGTAGCAGAGTGGGACACACTTCATTCAATAAATATATTCCCTGCTCATGCTTGTACACTGGGACAAGGACATCAGTCCAATTAAATGGCGCAGTCAAGCGACTTAACTGTGTCCGAGGATGTGAATTGATTTGTTATCTTTACTAGACAGCCGGTTCACAAGAGCTCGGGCAAATCTCTCATCAGTCCTGTGCACAGAGGTGTGTGTGAGCCCACTCTTCTCTGCCCCAGTGTTTCTGGGTCCCTTCCACTCCTGTGCCCACTAAAGACTAGCAATGTGTTTTTCACACAACTATGTGCTGGTCTGTGTGTTCAGGCATGCGTGGCATTTCCCCTCACTCGCATTCAGTCACAACAACACACACAAATACGCACGCACACCCTTTCCCTCTACCCTCAGGCCTCAGCCCTCTCTGCCGCTGATGTTGTTGTTGTTGTTTACATCTAACAGGAAACAGGTATCCGGTAACATCGCATGTGAGAACACTTCTGTGCTTTTTTTTATCACTGATGAGGGAGAGGATTGTCTGAAAGCTATTAGCATCATGTGGAAAACAGTGGGAAAAAAACAAATAAGATGATCATCTGCTCTTGTTAGCATTAGCATTGGTAAAAAGCCAATGTCCATGTATACTTTTATAATATTTGGCATAACAATTTGAAAGCAATTTTCCAGTAATAGCTATAACCCATATTCTGTTTAGCAGGAACCATTTTATGAAAGCTACACCACTATTAACTGTTACTGAGGCATCTAAAAACCATTAGCTCAAACTGGTAATTTCAGCTAGAGGCAATTCATGCAATGTTTAAGATTTCCATTATATAACTTCAACTGAGGAGTACCCTCTGTTTGCAAGTTAACTCCATCTCTACTGGTTTTAATGTTACTAATATATTAATATTAGTAACATTAACCTACAGTGTGGTTTCCCACAGGAGAGCAAAAGAGGTGAAACACACTCAATAAGATGCAAAAGCTATGATTTTTACTTTATAGCTATTTATATGCAGGCAGATTAGTGTAACAGTTAGTGATATCTAATTGTTATGAGAAAAAGAGAACTATGGTGGCCTTCAATACCAAAGATGATGTCAGCACTCCCTCTGCCATTTCCTCCTTTTATATTGGTTAATGCATTGGGTTTACGTGGACAGAGTTGCTTCTTTATCATTTGTGTGGTAAACTTCCACTTCATAGAGCAAACATGCACATTTGTTCAGGCTGCAGTAAAAACACGACGGCCAACTCAAAAGGCTAATCATTTTAATATTTCAAAGAACCTGAAGGAGGTCTGCGCTGGAGAGAAGAGGAATGAAGGTCAGTAGGAGCAAGACAGAATACCTGTGCGTTAATAACAGTGAGACAGGTGGTATGGTGAAGGCAGGGTGGAGTGTCAGAGCTGAAGTATGACAGACGGATTGCAGCAATAGTGAAAGGGAAGGTCTACAGAACAGCAGTGAGTTCTTCTATGATGTATGGTTGGAGAAAGTAAGAGTCATAGTTGAGATAGTTTATAGATAGTTCATACGTATGCAGAGGAGGGATAGAGATTATATAGGACAAAGGATGTTGAAGACCACAGAGTAGGTTCATGGATGTTGAGAAGGAGGACATGAGGACAGCTGGTGTAACAGAAGAGGACACAAGGGAGAGGACAGGAGGTAGGCAGATGATCTGCTGTGGTCACACCATAGACACATAATAAACTTACTAATGGGTACAATAGTTTATTTCCTCCAATAAACCCATCTAAATGTTACACAATGGACCTTTAATAGAGATGAGCCATAACTTTCCAGATGATAAAGAAATCTAGTCATCAATTTCATCTCTCAAATCAAACTACTCTTTTGTCTATACATTGCTTGGACTGTTAACAGCGCAAAAAAAAAAGAGTTTTAGCTGGGATGTCTGCTGTCTGCATCAGAGGCCTCAAAGTATTATGTACTGCCCCCAGAGGATAATCCAAGATTGCTCTATAGAGCAATCTGGGTTGTAGTACATTCCTTTTCAGAAGCACCCGACTCACACTGTATCTGGACACTGCTACAGTCTTCCTCATTAACTCAGGCAACTCCCCAGTATGTTTCGGAAGACTTACAGTGGTTGTCAGAATTTGGCATATTTGGGGGGGAAGTGGCCACTTAGCTACAGTGACATACAATTTTATGGCACAGCATCAATTTAGCTGCACTTTAAATGACACATATATGGTAAATCAAGTATGAACACAACGTTGTGCTATTTGACTTTTATTGCCCTACGGATGTTAAGTAAACGCTCCACCTGCTGCACTTCATTGAAAATAATCAGTGTGACAATAAGACAATGTAATGCTTTGCTTGTTTTCAATAATGGCAATAATGTTATTTACAGGCACCAAAGGTGACATGCAAGTATGCAAGGACAAGAACATTATTACAGGAAAAACAACTCTGGATAGAGCTCATTCCATTTTTTCTAACAGAATCTGAGATTTTTTCCTGTCACTAAAAGTGGTGTCTAAAAATACCTGACTTCCCAGATCTGCTTCATTAAATACAGTGTGTTTCCTGGCAGTGCTGTGCCGGGCTGGCTGGCAAGTTGTTTTTACTCGCTGGGTGACTGGTCAGGGTTAGTGAGAGCAACAAGCCCTCACATCTCTTCAGCCTCCTATAGTGTACAGTACATCACATCTCTCTAGCGATATCGAGGAGACACTGGAGAAGAAAATCACTAAATGCCTGCTTACTTACATAAAGTGTTTGCTCTGCAACACTGGCGAGAAACATAACAATGTGTGCAAATAGAATGAACAACTTGGTCCTTCACTTAGCTCAAGTCCTGTGTGTTTGCAGGCACAGACTAACACCTGTTCCTACTCACCTGTTCCTGACGAACAGCAGCCCAGAGAAAACCTCCAGCTATATGGACTAATGTTCATAATGACTCCATACTAGACAGTTTTTGTTTAATCTGGAAAATGTTGCAAGCAATTATGCACATGCAGTTGTGTAACATTGTCCAAACTTAGTTGCCTTGTCTATCATCACCAGAGAATAACGTTCCGGTAGCTCACATCATATAGCCATACATACTAGACAAAACATATATCAGATAAAACATTAATCAGGCAAAATGTCCAACAACTTGTCTCTTTGCTGGTTGTTTTCATCATACTATAAGTGAAGATGGTGGAAAGATGTTGGAGACAGGCTAATGGGAGAGCATTTTACCAGATCCCCACAGATCCAAATAGATGCAGATTGATGGGAACCCACAAACAACTGATTTTTTTGGGTAACTCTCGCTAAATAATGGACTCAGACTAGATTTACCAAGACCTAGTCTGGAAAGAAACATTTACAAATCATTTTTTTACATTACACTGCCCACTGCTAATGGTACCATTATGCTATGTTATGCTAACACAACACTTTCAGTCTCTCTCTCTGGAGTAAGATGGAGGGAAGCTAATTATGTCAGGATAGTGCAGGTCTGGAATACCTCCGTCTACAGCTATTTCCAAACTTGTAAAACACACACCAGGGGCATTGTAAGAATCAGATATACTCAGTCAGAAAGATAAAAAACCAGAAAGATGACCTGCTTTAACACTGAGCTACTGTCGCCCCCTGGTGGTTTAGAGAAACAGAGTCACATGAGCTACCAAAAGATAATTATCTGCAGCCCAGACATCATCCTGGTACTGTGTCCAGTATACATTCTCTCCGCTATAGCATGATGTCTAGATACAAATTGATTATTTTTTTGTTTCCAACTGACACAAAAAAAGGGCCTCCAAGAGGCCCTGATCCTGACTTAGCATGACAACATTTGTCTTGAGATGATGGAAATATGTTTGTGTTCACTGCTATCATTCCTACCAGGTTAAAATGGAGTGCTCTGTAAACAGTGAGAAGGTCATTAGCTGATCACTGAGCAGACAGTCCGTTTGTTCAGTTTGTTTACATTTTGTATGTACATTTAGGGATTCATAGTTGTTTGCATGTGTACATTTACATCAGGGGTCATATGTATCATACTGCAGTCTATGGCCCCATTCAGACATGGTATTAACATCCGCCTTTGGTGGTCTGACTGCATGCAGACAGAGATAAGTGTTTTTGTTCACACGTGGCATTAAAATGCATCCTGGAGATAAGATCTGGCTTCTCCCAGCCATCACTGAAATACACATGGACCTCATATCTGTTTGCAAGAACAAATGATGTTTTTAACAAGGCTGAGTGTACAGATGTGTCCAATATCAACGTGTGTGGGTGTGTGTCAGTGCGAGTACAAGATGGAGAAAAGAGCAACAAAGCTCCACTTTTGTACTGCTGTGACATGAAATAAGATTTTAACCATTACAAAAGGAAATTATATGATTATCAATGTTAGTATTTGGACTGTGGCAACAAACACATTTACATGAATGGCCAAGAATGGCCAATTGCATTCAAGCTCAAGAATGTGGTTACATGTGTCCTCATACCACATTTGAATGTTTTTTTTTTATTTTATCAGATCTGAGGAAGCATTCAGAACACATTGGGAACATTCAGACCTGCATTTATGCCATCTGCATGTAATCGGATCACTCAGGACAGATGTTGATATCAGGTCTTAACAGGGTCTCCATCGGTATGTGAGACTGCAGTTTCCTTGTCTTTCAGAAGACAGTGGATGCTAGCTGGCACAGCCTGTGGTGAACTGGCATTTGTCATCCCATTCCTTCAGTGCATCTCCCTCTTCTCTCTCCAGGATGTATGCTTCAGTGTCTGCCACCTCACTGGAGCCTGGCATTCTGTGTGCAGTCCCATTAACCACTTCAAATATGACATCTGGTTTCAGGGTTTCCATTTTCTCCCATTTAATTTCATTTTCACAGGGAGTATCTTGAGGATACACAAAATCCTTTTTTGTGAGGCAGCCCTCCTTAAAAAGGACAAGCTGTGGGTTCAGCAGGGACTGTTGTGCCCCGAGTTAACATCTGTTACAGCAGGGCACTCAGGCTTTTCTCTCCACACGGAAAGTCTGTACCGAGACTTTACTCTTTCCAAATGTAATGGTCTGATACGATAGCACAGCCTCAGATAATAGCACTGTAAAACATAACTACATTGATCCAGTATCTGGACGAGACCTGGTGGGGGATTCAACTTTTTCCTTCAAATACACAGACCTCATGTGTGTTTTGCCAATTTCTTCTTTAGAGTTGAAAGCTTGCACGTTTTATGGCCATGTGAACAACACAGGGAAATAAAGGCATTTATTGTGTATTTATATAGTGTCTGTGCACTGATAAGGCTGAAGATGATGAGAGACTGGAAATGTCTGGCAGCATTCAACATTCAAAACATGATCCTTTCACATCTAAGGCTGTGACTGAAGACCAAAATTAGGAGTAAATCACATTAAATCTATTATTTTTAATTTATTCAAAGGGGCTGAAGGTGACAATCAAACAGGTGGTGTGGGTTACCATTTAAATGCAATCCCATTAAAAAAAAAAAAAACATTGCTGTGCAGTAAACAGTATGCTTGTCCTCATTGGTAGTTGAGTAAGATGAAAACCAAATATGGCAGTCCCACAAAAACTGTGCAGTGAAGTGTAGTAAAAAAAACAAAACAAAAATGTTTACAAGTCTCTGAACAAATTGGAAATTACGTCACCTTCACTCACAGGCTCAGCACAGACACAGCTCCTCAGTTTCAACCTGAGTTTCAGTGTTAATCAGATTTTACCATGACGCAAGTTTCCCATTCACTTATGGTCTCAAATACAAGAAGTGCAGTCATGATACAAAGAGCACAGAAACTGTAGAAGTACCACACTATTGTCCCTTTGTCTAATCTTTGTCATATTTGATTCAGGCAGTTTCAGAGGGAAAACAACTACAGTGAGCTAAATGATATGATATTTATGGGTCATTAGAATGGGAGAAGGGCTTTAATCTATAACGTCTGCAGGAAATGCACAGGGGCCAAATGTCAGAGGCTAAAGGACAAAGGTCTGGGATGAGTAAAGCTATGCCAGGTTCAAATTTACCAGTAACAAAAAAAGGGGAGCAACTGTCGATGTACCAGGACAGCAAAACAGTCCCCAGCCCACATTTCCTATTGGCTCCCAGTGACATCATGGTTTTTCACCTCCTCTTTTTAGGCTGGGTTAAGACTTCTGTTCTTCTTTCTCTCACTCACTCTGTCTGCCTCTCTCTCTCTCTCTCTCCCTCACACACACACATGTCTGCACACACAGAGATATTTGGCTCTATTTGCCCCTTTTAGGGACCTCAGCAGCTCACATGACCTTCCTTGTTCAAGAGGAGGGAGGAGTAAGGAAAGAAAAGGAGACACAAAACAACAAGTGGACAATGTTGGAATGAAAGCTATCTGTGTAGCCTTTGATGGAGGTACAAGTTGTCTTCCTCTGCTGGTATGGGTATTGCATACCTGCATACCTGCGTGTGACATGCAGGGCGACAGAGTGTACCCTTCTCTCGTCTGCCACATCACACTTACCATTAATGTCCAGCATGTGGTGGCTGATAGGTCAGCACGTTGTCCATTAACATGAGGCAGAAAAGATATACAGAGTAACCTAACCCTAACCTCAGTCCAACTTTAAAAGATGTCTTCACTTTAAAATGTAGTAATTTAAATTATGGGGACTTGATTTTTGTCCCCATAAGGAAGACAAGTCCCCATAATGTGATTGTGTAAACAGATTTAGTGCCCCACAACATAAGGAATACCAGGTATACACATATACACACACACTTTGATTTTTGATTCTAGGTCTGATGTTTTTACTGGGCGACAGCTCACTAAATGACTAACTGGGCTTCTCTGTGATATGTCTTTACCGTAATGAAACAAATCAATTAGATTGAATGAAATACATTTTTTGTTTTGAGTAATTTCTAATGAAGCCACAAGAAGTTCAGACCAATCTGGCAAGGCAAAACACAACACTTCCTGATCTCCTCGGCTAGTGTTAGACAAGTAAAATCAAGTATTGGAACATTCAAATGATGGCACGTAGGGCAGAGAGGACATATGCCAGCTGAGAGGCAGAGAAATGGGCACCAAGAACAAGCCAGCTTCTAAACACAGGAAGTACTAATCCCCCACCGTGTCAAACATAAGACTTCCAGAAATGACTGAAACAAAATACCCACGCTTTCTCCCCCAAACAAACAATGACCACCATTGTGAAATGCAGTGGCACACTCGCAGTCGCGGGAGACATAAAGACACAGTTTGAAAACAGTGGGCAGTGTTTCCCTCCCTCCTCTCTTTCTTCCCTCTGCAGTCCACAGGCAACTTTCCTCCTCTGCCGGAACACATATGGGGGCACGCAACTCTGCGGCTCGCTTTGGAGCCCCAACTTACAAATAAGAATATGCCTTTGTCTTCTTGTCCATTCAGACCTCACACGACTCAACGGACAAGGCTGCAACAGTATTAGAGCACCAATAGGGGGCCTAAGGCATCATGGGAAATTCAGAGCAGACATGTCATACACATAAACTAAAAATGAAAACACAAGTCTGGAGCCATTTTGCCTCCTTGCGACAGCCCAAAATCTTGGATCAACTTCCTTAAGTTGATCCATTTTGTACAGCGATACATAAAGAACATTGTCAGCAAGAGACTGTCTTCTACATTTATTGGATCAAGAGTAGAAACAAAACACATCTAAAATAGTAGCATATGTGCCACAAACTGCCACAATCAATCATTGTTCATTTTTAAAGGTCTATGCTGTTCAGTAGAAATTAGGACAGCCAACAACTGGTATGATAAAAATGTATCCGTTTTTTTTTTAAATTTTAAAAATAACACAAAATTGCTTCGCTTAAAATTCAAAAATTAAAATTCAAACGATTGCTGGTTGACCTAACACAATACCAATTAAGCCCCCTCTCTGTGCTTCTCAGTAAAACTGTTTTGTCCACATGTTGCCCAGTGCTGTGCACAGGAACGGATACATTTTTTGTCATAACCCATGGAGGCAAGACAACAGAAACACATGGCCTGCATTAAGTCATCTGCAAATGGTTTGAGTGTGCCTAAATTGGCAAGAATTGACCAATGCCAATTAAAAGTTTTCAACAAAAATGAAAGAATTCCAAGAATCTGCCTGTGATATTGTAGACATTATTTCATTCAGCCTGAGGGTTTCGCAAAACAGACCTGCATTTTACATCACTTTAATGCCATTCACTCTGCTCCTTTCCAATACATATGGGAACTCTGTGGAGGAAGGACACTGCAGCAACCCCTGCATGAGCTGCATGCAAAAAAGAGACTTGAGAACCACCATATCCTTGCTCCTCTGAGATGCAGTATAATGTATTGGGAGTTATTTCATTAATGTCTTGTAAACTATTATTGGTCTGAAAGCTGGCAAATTGCACATCATAAACTGTAACTGTAAGGCATGAGGTTATACTAACTGGCCCAATGGGAACACTGCTGCTGTTCTGGAACAGATTCAGAAAAATAATATTAATAATAATAATAATTATAAAATAAAATCACTGTAACTACAGAAGAGAAGATTTGATTCAAGTCAAAACCATGTGTACAGTAAAAAAAATGTAACACATTAATATTCTTAGCATTTACCATAGTATTATGTAATACCAGTAATATGAACAGGTGTTAAATATTTTCTGTATCTGAATGTTCTCTGAGTTACAAATTAACTAGTCTTCACATCCAAGCAATAGAGTCACAGAGCAGGAAACCAGAGGATGGCATGATTCACAACCTGCCGGATCAGTGATCTCCTCCAGAATGCACTTAGACAAACATGAATGTGCTTTGGAACAGCCGGTGCAGCATGGGTCGGCTGGCTACAGACAGCCAGGGGACAGATAGCTGGCTGAGAGAGGGAATGGGAGCACGCTGCTCAATCAATGCGCCATCAATCACACACACACAGTGAGACGGAGCAAACACAGGAAACAGGGGACCATATCCTTTAACTACCACTCAAAAAAAACCCCATCAAAGTGCTGCTTTGACTCCAGGCCTTTTTCCATGGCCAAATTTCCAAGTACTGCTTTGTGTTGTGGTGGTTTGATTAAAGCTAATATAACTATGGCCTTTGTGTGTGTTCTTGTATGCACCTTTTCAGCACCTGTAGTCCTGAACTGTATTAGGTTAAGGTTAGGATTAAGGTTATGGTTAAGCATTAACTGGTAACTGTTACATGTCGGGAAAATCACTTGATTAGGTGGAAATGTCAAACAAGAATAGCTGCTTAAACCTGTGTGTGTTATTTGGGTTTCCCAACTAAATCTTTTATGCTACTCAAACAAAAACAATGGACAAACAAAGGTTAACATGAAGACAAACAGTGTTGATTTTATCTACAATCTCCCATTTGTCTTCTCCAGCCACCAGCCTCCACCAAGTGATAATCTACAGTAAAAGCAACAATACTCAATATATTTAATACATTTTCCCAAAAAAAGTCAGTCAATTTGTGTTAGTTTTTAATTTAATGGCTACCATTTTGACACTATATACAGTATAATTTGGAAACTATAGACCAACAAAACAAAATGTAAGCATTCTTATTAAAAAGATATCACTTATAACATTGTTCCACAAACTTTCTGCAAGGGATCTGCTTTTAAATGAAGGCACACAATAGTGACCCAAATGACAAAATTATTCTTGACAAGAGCAAATTTGTGCATAATTTAGTGGCTTATTTTACAGCCATTTTGGTAACACCTAATATTAATATTTGAATTGATGAACATCTCCAAGACATATGTGGTAGATTAATTTGGTAAACTTACTTGAATAAAAATTAAAATAAAGGTTGGAAAAATTCTACAAATTTGTTTGGCGACCCCAAATAAATCTCCCATGACCCATTTGGGGGCCCCGACCCACACTTGGGGAAATACTTATCTACAAAATGTCAAAACTAGTTTAAGTACCAAGTGATCGCATACCTCCTCTAAGGCTGTTAGTTCAACTTTTTGTGAACCTAAATGAAGAAATTGTTTTACACAATACATCAGAAACAGAACCAGACAGCCCTTCAGATCAAAGGGACAATACTCCTTTTTTGCCTCAGATCCATTCTGCCTGCAGGAGCACATTCCTGCTACATGTACGCACACCTGAAGCATGTTATCAGGTGACTGCACCGTCTATCCTCGAGGGGGGGAAAACATTACTTCACCAAGCTGCCCTAAGAGCAAGTGAGCTCATGCAGCCCTTACACTGCGTTCCCAATATGTCTCTGTTTACATATTGGACGTGTTCTGTGTCCAACTGAATTTTGGGTCATCTCCAGGCTGAGTTGCTCCTCCTATGAAGCCTCAGCAAAAGGGCGAAGACGAAAAGAAGCAGGAAAAGGCAGCCATCAGTTCGGGCACAATGAGTAAACAACACCAGAGGACGTTCTCCTGTCCACGAGCATGTGACAGCATGTCCAGCTGTCTGCTCTTTCATTCTTTGTCAGCTCTCATTACCTACAACAGCACACAACCTGCACTCACTGGTAGACTGGCTGGTAAAGGCCACCTACCAACTAGACTGCTACATGAGTGAGAGCAAACGGCTATGATCACCATGACAACACCATACATTTCAGACCAGTGTTTCAATGTCTTACATAATTATAACATAAATAATGGGTCTGCCCAAAAACATGAGACCAAGTTTCTGAGCTAAGCTGCATTTTCATTTATAATCGGTGTTTTCAATCAGTTTATAAATTAGTTTTAATACTAACACACCTAAAAACCTTTATCATGTGACCTTTCAGGTACACTGGGCATATGGGCAAATGAGTGCCCGTGTAATCAGGAAATTGATTCTCTCCCCTGCAGATGTTTCAGAAAGATTTTTTTTTTTTAATGAGAAACTACAATAACGACTAAGGGCAAACTGAAAGTAAAGGGCTGTACACACAAAAGAGTTCAGGAGAATCACCTTAAGGCTTCTTCCTCTTGGATGAGAGGCGAAACGTCTTCAAGAAATTCAACTAAGTCCAGTTGCCTTTGTTTACTACACTTTGTTTAGTGATGAGAATGTCCCAACGTCATGACAAAATGTGATATATTGCCCTGGAAAAAGAACAGAGGGTAAACTCTCTGTTTATAAAGATATCTTTAAAGATAACAAAAGCGTCTTCATTTATAGAAAAAAATAAATAACTTAACATCTATCGACCATTTGATAGATGTTGAATGTGAAACAAATCCTCTAAAAGGAATGTTGCATAATTAATACTGCAAAAACAAATATCTCTAAAATCAATGTGTCAATTAATGTGGGCTGTCTGGTTCGGTTTCTGATGTATCGTGTAATGTGTAGGACCTCATTGGAGAAAGACTTAGTTACTTTTACTTAGTTATTCTGATTCTAAGATATGTACAAAGTGTTGAACAGAAAGCTTAAGTTAATTAACTTATGCAGATTCCTGCCTTTCTGTCTACGTATCTACCTATCTTGTGTGTTGGGTCCCTGAGATTCCACTTAATAATGTGACATTTTCAGATGGTGCATACATCATGAAAGCAAAGATGAGCCTGTAACTTTTCACCATGATGATCTGCTGCAGCTCCTTGAACAGGCAGCCTCACGCAGAAGCACAGCCCAAATTGGGCCTTTGTTTCTGCAGAAGCAAGAACAAAACACAAACACACGAAGCCTTTGGAAGAGACAAGACATGTATGTGTGTGGGCCACCTCAGGCTCCTCCTCAGCTTGAGCAGTCAGTCACTTTACACAAACACACACACACAAGCAAGCAACCACACCACAAGCGCCTCTGAGCCGAGTCTCACCCACCCACACTTCCTATAGTCTCTCATTCTCTCCTTCCCATCCTCATTCATAACATGGCCGCTTCTATACTCCAGCTGCTGGCATGGAATTTATGGATGAGGGGGTCAAGGGCAGCAACGGGCCAGGAGGAATTTGTTTGTTCCATTTTTTTCTCCCCCTCCCTTCCATCTCTTCCCCATGCTCCTTACTCTGCCGTTCTATCCATTTCCAATCCTGCACCAACACTAAGATTTGTGGGATACATCTCCCCGGATTCTCTTCTTCGCAAAAACACCAGCCCTCCTCATCCTTGTGCCCTCCCTCCTTCTCCTTCTCCCCTCCAAAACAAACCTGATACCCTCATGGCCTGGGAGGGAAACTGAAGCTATGTGTCTGGCAGAGGAAGGCAGGAGCAGAGCAGAGCGGGGGCAGGAGCGAGCTCCGCTGGCTCCTCCTCCTCAAGAGGCCAGCAAGAGGGGAATGAGGACATTCTCAAGTTCCATCCCTGGAACTCAACCTCCATGTTCCTGTAGTTTTACCACATCACACACAAACACACACACAGGTTTGCACAGCTACTCTTGCTGGGCTACTGCATTGACTTTAGTTCATTTGGACAGCCTCAGCAAGCATTATCTGAAAACCTTGTCGTAACCTAACCACACTTTAAATGTCAGGCCGCAACTTATCCTGTTCCTCAGAAATGAGGTTCTACCTTATTAAAACCAGGTTTTGGGCTCCACAAGGACTACTTGTCCTGACAAGGTCAGTGTTTATTCGAGAAAAGGTCCCAAAGGTAACAAATACAAGAACACATGCAGGCTCTTGGCATGTCTTGTCTTTTTATACCCAAATATTTTTTGCAAAGTGGTATTTGTCAAGGGAAAACACTCTTTTTGCTGTTCCTTTGGCATAAATAAGGCAGGTCAAGGAGCTCATTCTAATCTGCTAGATTTTCTATAAATTGATCAGTCAAACAGTGACTGCCCACCACGCATGCTTCATGAGAGAAAACAAGACAACAGTGACTGAACCATTCAAACACCACCACAGGGTGCAATAATAAGTGTCACTGCATGTGTCTGTATGTGTGGAGGAGGAGGAGGTGTGTGTGTGTTTATCTTGTCAGGGGTGAATGAGTGCATGAGCGCTAATGCATCTGTTCCCTCCCACTACACAGCTCTGCGGCGTCGTCTGCTGTAAGCACACAAATTAAAAGTCACTCAAGCAAGCCCCTTAGCTGCAGCAACAACACCCCCCAGCCTGAAATGAGCAAATGAGGTAACAGAGGGACAAGAAAGGATCATGGGGGACACAGAGAAAAACTGAAAACAGACCCACCTCTTGTTGGAACAAGTTTTTATTTGGGTGGGGCTGAGTCTGGCTTCTGTGACATGCACATGTCGCACACAAAAGACGCATGTGTTTAGTTCAACACACACAGATGGAAGACAAAGTGACAAGGGTCAGACAGGACTATGTGGTTCATTTTTTGCTGATGCATCCTTCAGCATCTCATGAGTGACACGTCTATTTCCACATCATCTAAATCAGGACACCAGACTCTGTAGTATACATTTGCAAAAGACAAGATACTATCCGGTTATATAATGTCACTTTGCTTCACATCTCATAAAACCAGCACATTTAGTTCTTCAGCTATAACCAGGATATTGCATTTCCCCTCCTCAGCCCACAGGCTTCAGCCCACGCAGGCCTCCACCAGCGCACCCAACGCCCACCCTCGCCTGCCTGTGCTTCCGTCCTGGCCCTTCTTCACTCTAACTTTCCACACATGGGCAGAGAGAGTGTGGACAAGCATTGAGCCTTCAGCGTGTATCAATCACACCACAGCTCAGGGATCAGAGGTGGAGTTGAGAAGCATGGGTGGGGTATGTGTGCGGGGGGTGGGGCAGAGAACAACATCGACAGCCATATCTGAGCTGGCAAAGCAAAGAGGGACAGCAGCCAACAAATGAACCAACATTCGGCCTGCGCTACATAGTGTGGTTATGGCTCTGTGGCTATTTATATGTGTCTCTACTTCAGAGGAGGAAGCCGCTCCTATTGGATCCAGATGTGAGAGGAGGGACAGACGGCACCCTGACTGAAAGGTGGCAGCCTGGGCCCAGCAGAGCTACTGTGCCGTCATTTAACAGACAGCTGCCTTTGTCCAATGTGACAAGGACAAAGATGAGGTTATATCCACATTTGGAGTCAGAGGACAGGGCTAATATGTGCCACTGATTGGAGGTCATGTGTGAGGAAACACCAACCACATGTAAATAAACAAGGGCTGGACAATATGGCCTTAAAAAGGTATTGTGATAAAAATTCTCAAACCAGTCAATATGGATAATAATCAAGTGTCAGATAATTAAATATTGATTTTTTGCTCTTGGGTGATAGCTGAAGAAACCAGTTCATTTGTGTTTTTAAAATATTTTATTTAAAGTCATTTCCTTATAGAAGTTTCTTTATGCACACTTTGAGAAGTTTCATCATGATAAATATTACTATCAAATTAATGCCCAGCCTTGAAATAAACTAAAAATTCAGACAAGTGAAAAAAAGACTAATCAAAGAAAAGAATTGTGATGAATGAATCTATTTCTGGAGATGAATGGATGTAAATATTCCATCGACTCTAGTCAAGATTGCTGCCGGATTCTTTAAAAATGTTAAGATCGTAGCCCTCTCAAAGGCTTCAGAGATTATATTATGCTGTTCTCACTCAGTCAACTAACATAACTTAACACCAATCTGCTGCTCCTCCTCCTCCCCCACAGCCTAACCATAGCACTTGAATGACAATGGCTGCTTGTGAGACAAGGCTAAATGTGTTGTGACCCCTGATGATGGATTGCCAGTAGCTGGTCCACAGTGGGCTAAAAGACCATTGATCCACTAGAGGATCCAGTGACACATCATCAATTCTTGCACTGAGCTCCATGTTTGGGGTGGAGACTATAGGTAGGAGAGGACGATGAGAGGAAGGTGCTTCATACTTTTATTATTATTATTATTTATATAAATACTGTATATTGGAATAATGGAAGTTGATCAGAGAGGCTCTCTACCCACTGGTACAGCTGTGGGAGTGATTCTGGTCTAAATTATGGTAAATATTTTGAGGTTCCAATTTAGCTAATAATTTATATAATTTCATCATTATTTATATATTTTCATTTTTTTTTTTTTACCTTTGCTATCCAGTGACAGGAAGGCAAGTTTATTAATATTTCCTATGGTAGACACCTGTTGCTGATGCCATGCATCACCTACTTTTAGTCTACTACATAGAACTTAGCCATGTAGGTGATATGAGTCTATCACTCACACCTCCTATTTCAAACTATCTGTCTTACACCTAGTCCACAGTGAATGGATACAGATCAGGAGGACTGATGTCCCAAATGACATCCTGATCCCTTGATCCCATGTTGCATCAGATATATCTGGCATGCGAAAGTTTATGCAAGTGCAGACAGACGTGTGAGCAGAGGCACACACATATACATACGCACAAATGCTGTTTGCAGTTTTGGGATGTGAGGTCTGAACAGGATCCATTGTGGACTGCACTACCGGGCAGCCTCACTGACTGGGGCCCGTTCGCCCCTCTGATATGGCTTGAGTCTGAACACAGACGTCAGCCCACAAGCAGCCCGTGTGACGTCAGCACATGTGTGCTTTGACCAGATGCCTGAATGAGTCGGTTTCAGAAGGATGTGGAGGGGATGGAAGGAAGGTGTAAACACACACACACACACACAGATGTCGCCAAAAGCCCCACACCCCAGCAAAACAGAAATGGAGATCGGCTTGATTAGAGTGAACAAAATAAAACGCCAGTATTTCACAGTGAGCATCACTGTCAGTGTAATAGTATAATTATGTGTCTGCTCTCAAATAACTCTGAGGCATTCCTGGTGCCCACAGTAGGGCCAGTGTTCAAATGAAATAGCACTGTCTGGTTGACCAGCGGCTGCTGGCTTGTATTTAAAGAGAAGTGATAGACATGGCAAAGGAGAGAGCAATAAAAGTACATCATTTCACCAGTGATGGGTACACCAGTGTCATGCCAGATTGAATAAACAGGTTTCTTGGAATAAAATCAAATCTTTGTCAATATTCTCCTCTGCTTCCTTAAGCTTCTGGTGTGGAACAATATTCTGCTCTTTCCATCCAGTGAAGGATAACAAAGACAACCAGTGCTGGTGTATTGCATTAGCTAGAAAATTGCATCTTGATATTGAAGTAAAGTTTCTTTGGCTATGCACAAAGTGTCTGGAGAAAACTATTTTCAAAAAAAAAGGTAGGATTGCCTGTGCTATTTTCTCTCTCTCTCTCTCTCTATATATATATATATATATATATGTCACACAAAAATCAAGTGATCCCTGCATTGCCCCCCCAGCACCCTCGTGTTAGCCAAAGTCCTGGCTCCACCCACATAGGCCACCCGCTACGAGAGAGTGGGAGAACAGTGTGATATTCCACAAGCCTACGTGCTACAGTGGCAGTACACACTCAGAGGGGCCATGAGAGGGTCCCCTACTCTCACAGCACACCCTGTCACACTCAATCGCAACACACACCTTGAGTTGAAAACACTTTGATACAGGACAGAGCATGAAAAAAACATAAATTATTTCTAATAACATCAGGTCACCATTTGGCCCAAAAGAGTACAGAGCTCCACCTGCCACCCAGGGCTCCAATACTATCAAAACGTTTTGAACTAGGTGTTGTTGACCCTTGAGGAGTAAAAAGAACATAATGGGCTTAAGTCAGAGCCTGGACTGCCCACTGCTCTCCTAAGCCTGTTTGACCAGCTGTCTGTCCACTGCCTAAAGACGAAGTAAAGAGCCGTTCACATGCACAAGCAGCCACTTGAGGGAGGGAACACCAAACACACACCAACCTCTGCCCCCCCCCTCCATCTGCTGCACCCACCAAACAACTAACCAACTGCCAAAATGAAATCACAATAGCGAAGAGCCTGTGCTTGGCTACCTTCGTCAAAACTTCAATTAAAACACATCCTTTTCCTTGAAACTTTGACTATGGAAAGGTTCCTAAATGTATAAAATTGTTTTTGATATTACTACAGACACACCTCTGTTAAGAGATTTTAGCATCTTCAGTAGGCAGATGTAGTCTGAAAAAAATATAACCTTGAGCTGTGCATGACAGTTAATCAATCACAGTAATCAGTTGTCATTAACACACACACCAGTGTGCAGGAGGAACCCGCACATTACCAGTGGAGAGGCTCTGAATGGCATTGTAGCTACAAAAGGAATGAACTGCCAAACTGACAGGCCCTCGCTGATGTAAACATCCAACAACAATCAATCAATAAATCTGACTCTAAGGTAAAAACTATCCCGTCACAATTCTACACCTCTGTATGGACACCCGATTAACACATGTGATCAAGATTTTCTCCCACTGACAAAAACAATAGAAGTCAAATGCTGCGTGACTGTAAAGTCGGTTTAAAGTTGGATATTGCACATTTCTTTTCTCAGGCATGATTTTCATCAGAGGGAAATTCTCTATCAAAAAGCGTCCATTACGCGAGAGCTAGCGTGAGTAATTCGAAGTCCACAGCGTGTTGAGCTTAGGGGAGCTGCTATGAGATGCATGCAATGACTGAGATCATTTTCATGCGTTCTGCAAACACATATGCAGTCCACTATCCAAATGCTCCCTGATACTGCCACCTTGTAGTAATAGATGCACTATTACACTTTTTCTTACAGTATATTTTTGGAAAATGATTGTATCCCTGAGGTTATTTTGACTGTATTTTTCTAGTTCAATCCAATCCACTTTATTTATAGCGAGAGAGACTGCGATGGGGCATAGCACTGAAGCAAGACAGAGAGGTATGGTGGAGCAAGGCCATGTAGACATTTAAAAGCAAACAAGAGGATTTTAAAATGAATCCCGCAAAAAATGGTGAGCCAGCAAAATGTGGCCAAAATGGGAGTTATGTGCTTATGTAATCTGTCATTGTAATAATAGGCATATTGGCACAAAGCAGGCACATGTATCCACTTCCATATGGAGTATTAAAACTTTTACATTAAGAGCAGATTTAAAAAAAAATTACATTATTGGCCAATAGAAACAAGCGCTATTGCTTGTATTTGATTGTGACAACCAAAAATCAGTCAAATCCGAATGTACTTGCTTCAACTGAACATTGGCACAATACTGCATAGTATTTACACAGTGTGTGTTACTTACACTGCAATTCTAGTGTTACAGACAAGAGATATCAGGGAAGAGTGGGTGTTTGTGGGAGTCTCTGCCGCAGCACTGTGTTCTCTTTCATAGCGTTGTTGCCAAATGTTGGCAAAGTGCAGGTTCACTCAGTGAAAAAGAGTTTGTTCGATGTCTGTCATCAGTGAAATTACTATCTGTACAACATCATGCTCTCTGGCTTTTACCCAGTATACATTTCTTCTGGTGTTAACCAGACAGTGCTGGGAGATGAATGACAATGTTTTTGATCTGCCTGGGGATCTGCCTGGAGCACAGGAGGGATTCATGCACTGGTCTGGGCAGGGTCATTTAGTCATAAGTGTTTGTGGCTGTGTGTTGAGCGTGCTGGTGCGCACATTTGCAGAAACAAGTACAAACTGCAAGTACAAGTCTGGACCACGCTTGACGAGTGACTTGAATTCATGTCAGTGCACCCACTCTCTCCTGTTCTATAAGTGTAGCACATAATGAAAAATGAGACATAAGACTGTGTCCCTCTCATCACAAATCAACCCCCTGGCTGGTAACCACAACACTACCTCACATTCTCACGTTCAAAATCCCGCCCTGTTTCCACTTCTCACTTACTCACGTCTCCATGCATTGTGAAGTCAAGCTATGGTTGCAAACACCATTTAATTGGACTACTGTCTTTGTCCCAGCATACAAGCAGAGAATTGATTTGTAGAATGAACTGTGTCCAGTGCTGCTATGGTACAGTATCTGGGGATATGTTGTTTGTTTGCCAGTATTAGGCGTTTTCTGGTTGACCTACTACATGACAGACCAAGACTTGAGCAGGCAGGTAGTTGGTATTATGTTGAGTACTATTCCCTGTCTTTGTACCATCCATTAACTTCAATATACTGCATTTAATACTTTATTGTCTGAAATTCTAACTTGTCAGTCAAAAAAATGCATTGGGCTAAGTTTTATCATGTTTTCCCATTATTGTCTTCTTCATCTGTGTACCAATTTCTTCTTATAGTCCAGTCAAAGTCAGGGGGAGGAAACTGTGCCAGTTGCCAATTTGGGTCCAGTGAATGAATGTATACATGTTTCAGTAATTTCACTGCCATACACATTATCTGGATGTGTAGTCCTATTTTGAGAAATTCTACTCTAATTCTAGGCTAATTGGACTCTCGAAATTGCCCGTGGGTGTGAATGTGAGAGTGAATGATTGTCTGTCTCTATGTGGCCCTGTGATGGTCTGGCGTCCTGTCCAGGGTGTACCCTGCCTCTCGCCCTATGTCAGCTGGAGTTAGGCACCAGTGCCCCCTGTGACCCTCAGTGGAGGATAAAGTGGTAGAAAATGAGTGAGTGAGAGTGAAACAATAATTAGATATTTTTACTAACATTATGTCAACCGACTGATGAGGAAATACTTCTTCCTAAATCTGTAATTTTTGTTACCCTTCCCATTAGGTAGGCTGTGAAGTGGTGATGCTATTAGGCCTGCCCACACAGCAGGAGAACTTACGATGCACTGTCACCCTAAACTGATGCCTGCAGACTGAAAAGGAGAGCCATGCATGCAGGGGTTTGCCTGTATCAGTAGGTGGACAAGGAGTCTGCGCCTTTACTTGAACAGTTGTACCAACTCCCTACATGTAAACAGTGTCACAGCTCTTGTCAATTCAATTAATTTGTCTGTTAATAACATTTTCTCCAGAGGGTAGGTCTAATCCTGTTACAGATTTAAACAAGGGTGATGGTTCCGGCACATACATCCGACTTATCCTTGGATCACATGGAGAACAGAAAAGCTGGTCAACGCTGCAGGGACCTCAAAGGATTCAACAATCTAAACATGTGTAGACATTTGTGGACGTCACTGTACTTAATTATACCTGACTTGCAAGTAGATTTTAATTCTACCCCCCTATTAATTAAATTCTGCGAGGAGACGACCACAAAGCTTAAACATGGATAGATGGTTCTGTGTCTATTCATTTGTATTTACACTGGAAGAAATGGCTGAAATGCAGGCGTCCTGGCACCAACTGCAAGACTCAGTGAGAAGCCTAGTAGTGGATGCCATAGTGACATTACATCCAGAGACATCCAGAGAACATGATCATGTATCTGTGGAGTTAGGGATGAATGTAGGTGACCAAGCCAAAAGCAACAGCAGCAATACAATACAGCTACATCAATCATATCGCATGACTTTATATAGAAACCATTTGCACTCCATATACCGTTAAAAATACACACAGCATATGCACAGCCATTCTTCATAAAACATTGTACTGAAATTATTTAATGCCAAACCATAACCTTAATCTAACCACAATTCAAATCTTACCCCAAATTAAGCCCCACCTTAAGACAAATACAAGTACATACAACACACACACACTATACTAACTGGATTCATCCCAAAATGGGATAATGAAATATCAGCATAAATGAGAGTGTAAATTCAGTTGAGGAAAAGTGTTACAAATATTTATTTGCCCTTGATTAAGAACATCTTGAAAAAAAATGCAAGGTAGATCTTAATATATAGATAATAAAGCTGTGATATTGTTTTCTTAAATGCATTGTCCCTTTTAATTAATCAATAAAATTAAATGACAAACTGTTGTCTTGTGGGCTGAGATAAGTGGTAGAGTGGGTAATCTTCCAACCTAAAGGCCTGTTAAATCCCCTGCTACACTGGTCTACATGCCAATGTGTCTCTGGACAAGACGCTTAATCCCATATTGCTTCTGCACCAGCAGCATGAAAATGGGTTTGACAAATGTTTGACAGAAAAGACATATGTGTGATGAGGTGTGAATGGGCGTGAACAGGTGTGAATGGCAGAACTGTAGTGTAAAGTGCTTTGCGTGGTCAACAAGACTAGAGTGCCACTCTGCTATACATATTTTCAATACAGTATAGTTACTGTTACCATTTACTTTCAAAGTCTGACTAGTTTGTCGAAATATTCAGGCCATGTACTTCTGTCATTGGTTGGGTTGGTTGAAGGTCCTGTGAATGAATCTCAGCTGATGCTCTAATCTAAACCAACATGGTATTAATGTAAAAGAGGTCACTTGAAATAGTCAAACTGTTGAATTTTTGCACATTTATTTTCTTTCTTATAATCTAGGGCAGCCTAGTGACAAGAGAAATGGGCTTGTTACCGGTTGGAATCCTGACAGATCAAGGCCTGGGGTACCTCTGAGCAAGGTATCCCATTGCTTCCCATTGATTGGGTTAACTCTAAATTACCCGCAGTGCTAGACACAAACCCTGATAAATGGGAGGGCTGCCTCAGAAAGGGCATCCAATGTAAAATCTCGGCAAATCAAGCATGTGGACAGATAATCCGTTGTGGCAACCGCCAGAGAGCGAGAAGCCAAAAGAAAAAAAAAATAGTATATCTAATACATGTGCTGCAGCAGAATGTGAGACAAGATGCACAATATCAGTGGAAGACTGAGAGACATGTGGCTTCAAATGAGGTGAGAAATATATGGTCAACCTCAAGAGAAATTTGAAGGTGTCCCACTCTGATACTATGCCACTGTAAATGAAATAGGTCCTGCTATAAGCATATAGTGCATCTCAACATGGTATTCATGCTGCAATATGGCAGGTAAAAGGGCCCTGTAGAGGATAGTGAGTGGAGTAGAGAGGATAACTTGTGTGTCCCTTCCCTCTGTCAAGTAACTCTTTCAGCAACAAGGCACTGAACAATGTCAGGGACTGTTTGATCTGCAGCCGTCAGGCAAAAGCTACAGGGGCATCATTTCTCTCAGCGCCACTGTTGTGTTTGCAGCAAAATGATAACAAATCTGATTTGATTTGATAAAGTTGGCTAGTCAATGTTATAGGACAGGTGGCTGTGTCAACTTTAATGGCAAATATACTTCCAGTCAACCCTCAAACCTGTGTACATTTAGCCTCTATCTGAACCAGTCGAAACCCATTGACTTCACATCGACGTCCTTTCCAGATACAGCGTGTTACTGTAGAGCAAACTGTGAATGTTGACAATGCAACAGTCTATGCTTTGTTTTTGAGTAATTAACCGATTTTCATGCATTAGCCTATTTGAATAAGTTTCATTAGACAACATTGTTGTCTATCAATAATAACGAGAAGTTGACTAAAATATTATTTGTCTACTGCACCTAGGGCAAAACTGTGAAGGATACCAACAAGTAAAATGTGACTACAAACATGTTTGTCTAAATAAGACTAACTCCAAAGAACCTGCCATTGTACAGAAAAAAAGCTTAGTAATAACACCTAAGCAGAGAAAAATAAAGAGATTACCAGCTAATTACTGTTAAGAAGAATAAGGGGGAATGTAATTTTCTAAAAATACCCCAAATTGTTGGGGTGTTAGAGGCTAAACCATGCATTCTCTGGAAGCTTTGCTGAGGGCAAGTGACATAAGTGGCAGATCACTTACTGCATGCATTCTTTATTTGAGCTGTGTCCGTCTCATGTGCTTCAGGTAATGTAATGCATACTATTTATGAAAACAGGTCTTGTTTTGCTTCAGGAACTCGCTTACTCTGTGTGCAAAGCCTACGCGTAATACACGCAGAGCAACACTGCAAAGGAAGTCCTCTCCATGTGTCGCACCTAGTGGTTAGTGATATTCTAATTGGTCAGTTAGTGGGAGGCACACAATAAGCAGTGAATTCTCATATGTACTTCAGGTTCTGACTGTTTAAATCTGAGTTACCTGCACTTTAAAAGCTGATGTGTGATGTGCGGATGTAGTTGAATGACTGCATGCGCATGAAGTATTCCGGTAACATAAGCCTGTGACTCGTGTAATTAGCTTATCCCTGTAAGCATAACCTGAAAAAGCCCTTATTCCGTCAAAGAGTAACCCGAATAACATAGCTGGGTTATTGTAAAGCTCTCCTCGGCTCATACACCACTGCAGCTGTTCGCTCTCTCTCTCTCTCTCTCTCTCTCCCCCCCCCTCCCCCCAGCTCTAAACAACGATCATCATGTTTAATCTTTAATCGATCACTTGCCTGTCACTTCGATCCACATCAGCTGCTTTTTCCTTCTTCTTTTCTTTTAATTCGTAAACAATTTTTCAGCTGCAGATCAAAGTCTGTAGGATCAAATTTAGGCTTCATTACGCCACATAACTTTTAGAAAGACCTTCACAACATACTGGTTTCCTTTCCATTCACATCATCACATTTATGTTAGTAGTGCCTCTTTATTTATTTATTTTTTTTTTTGTATAGAATGCTCTCCCCAGATGGTGTTGGGACAAGGGATGTCACACCCTGGATGAGATGGAAATAAGGGTAGAAGGTGTCACTTGCTGTACAGACTGTAAAGTGTAAAATTGTGTTTGTGATGTTGGATTATATATATATATATATATATATATATATATAT